>JANHFO010008128.1:11709-26506 GCA_032468095.1 Pareas carinatus | reverse complement strand
TCTATACCGCCCTTCTCCCCGAAGGGACCCAGGGCGGTGTACAGCCATCTTAAAAAACAATCATAAACAACACAATAAAACAGTCACAGGTCAGTTGCTTGTATGAAACTAAAATACCAACCTAAAGCTTGGTCTTCTTGCTGTCCTGCTCTCTCTTTTATTTTATTTCTAATGAATAGCTTATCATTGGTATTATACATATAATTAGTTATTCAAAGGGATAATTAAATCCAAACTGTGTATTTACTAATTGAAACAATACAATTGCTGCAAAAGTTTGCAGTAGATCAGCACAAGGTCACAAAAGGACTAATTTGTTTTTGCCTGCGTGCAAGCCAATAGACAAGCATTGAGGTCTCTGGATACTACAGTGGGAAGCTGATCCAGGCGGAGACATCCATAGTCAATGAACCTTTTTGCAGCATTTCTTTTGCGGTGTGTTTTGTGGGTGATTAAATAACCATTAGGAAACCTTCTTAAGAAAAATCTTTATGTTGCCTTAAAAATTAACAAATGTCTTGCGCCACAAGCTGGAGTAGATTGTAGCACGTTTCCTTAAGTGCATGAAGTGCTGCCATGGTTGAGTAGTGCTTAGGTCAGATCTCCAGGACGAACTTAGAAATAGAAGTGGCATTACAATTATTTCAGTCCAAAAGGTGAAATAGTAAATGACTATTACCTTCCATAAGATTGCAAGTTTTCAGAAGACCTGTAGAAGCTCCTACAAAGGCTTGGTTAATCTGCCCACTATTTAGTCTTTCAAAACACATATTTTTAAAATGAAGCATATTTATTGTTTAACCCATTCAGAGATACCTAAGGTAAATAACCAGAACACTGAGTAACAACTATTATATTTATGGAAATGAACACACAACCTTTCCTCATGAAAACTGGACATTGACTATCATCCCTTACTAGGTATCCTATATTTTTTCAAAATCCTGTCCTCTAGAATCCCCAGTAGAAAGAAGAGGGGGTAAAGACTATCAAAAAGGTGAGAAAAATAGAAAAGAAGTTGTAAAAAAACTAGGAAGGGAGGGAAGAAGCAGCTTGTTTATGATCAAGCCTTGTTTATGATGTCCAAAGTATTAAGTTAGTTACTAAAACTGGTCTATCAAGTCCTATTAGCTATTGTGCTTACATAAGAGCCTTCATGTTCAGAGATAACTTATTTCTGTATTCTATATTATAAGCTGCTCTTAATGTTGAAATAAGCAAAAGGTCGATGTATAAATTCATCAATAAATAAATATAATATATCAAATCAAGATGGACGAATCTTATGGGAATTATGTTGCCTTCATGCTATAAAGTCTTCTGAGAGAGTATTTGGCTATAAAAGTGGTTGCTCAATTAAATTGAATCTCAGTCCCATCAAGCACAGTACAAAATATGCTTCTAAACTGTTTATTTCCTTGCTTACTCAGTTATTTATTTATACTATTTTATACCATATATCGCTGGCTCTCTAAGGACTCTCAGTTGCTTACAAAATTGAACATTAAATCACTAAATAATTAAGTTTAAACATAACTACATAAACACACGAATATCCATATGATGCAGTCATGCCTAGTAAGAAATCATAAATACTTAACAATAATTAAAAGCTTTGGAGGAAAGCTTGCCTTTCTGAGTTTCATCAGGGACAGTGCTATTAAGATCTCCGGAAGCAAGTTATTCCACAAGGCTGGAGCATAAACTGAAGCACACCAATTTTCTCACCCCCTCTAGTTTTACAGGCAGTGAAAATCAATATCTGAATTCACAACAGACACACCAGATCCATTTACCTGAAACAGAAATCAAAGGAAATTTAATGAACACAGAGGCTCTTATCTTTTAGGTTACTCTGAGTTAATGGACTCTGGTCGTGAGGCTAACTAGGAATAATAAAACAATTCAAAACTGCGTGTTCTCCACCCCTTATACAATTGAGACAATAAAAATGTGTTTTCTACAGTTTTATTTCACCAGAGAAAATTATTCTTATAATAGTTTTATAATTTAAAGATTTTTATCATCTTTGGCAGTTCTGAAAAATTAACTCTGGGTTGTTGTAGCTTCTTGTTGCATATATTAAGGTTAGATATAGAGGTATAGATGACAATATGCCTGAGGTCCTGTATAAAGCCAAAGCGGCAGTTGAAGGCCTGTGGAGATAAAATCTTTCATGCCCTAAATATGTTCTGTTTTCATATGAAATCAGCTCAAAACAGTTTCTTTCCTGGAAATAAAAAATCTGAGAATGCTTAGCAAGCCTGACTATTCAGTAAAAAGCGAGTTACTGAAGCAAACAAGAGTCACTTGGTTGAGATGGGTAGCCATACAAATTAAACCAAAATTGAAAACAAATCCAGGTAGTAAAGAAATATGTAGAAGAAAGGTTGATGCAGGAACATTTTGGGGTTTTTTAAATGGAGAAAATAGTTGTAAAACAAAGTTGGAAGGAAAATCCTTCCATTCTCCAGTCATACCATTATGAATTTTCAGTTTACTCATTTGATGATTTGCTTTCCAGTCTCAGCCTGTTTTTGAAAGGTGTCCTCTTAATCATCATTAACTGAAAAATAAGATAATCTGCCAGGAATCAACATTAACTGAAAAATAAAATATAATGTACTCAGCTATTTAAGGATAAGTAAAACTGAACTCATCTTGCCATAAATGCTTCAGCAAAGTTTTTGATGTTTTCACCTTAGAGTAGGAAAAGCAGAATATATGAATCCAGATCTGAATTTTTTTCCTGTTGTTCTTTTAGAAATCAAAGCAGTAATTTGCAAAAGAATATAAGTGCCCTTTCCAGCAATTTTGGTAAACTGAGTGTTCAGTTTATGGATAGAAGTCATTTCTGAGAAGGGTTAATGCAACATGTTCTCACAATTTAAAGGTTCTTAATCTTAAGCATGTCTGGCTTTCAGCTGAAAGATCCAAAGTTGACTATTTTAGATTTTATCCAAAACAACTTTCAGACTTTCTCTTCCCCTCTTTTTTTGTAAAATTTTCCTTAATGATAAGATATCACTCGTCTATTTCCCTCTAGGATGAGATTTATAGATGAAAATGAACCAGTTGCAAAAAAAATAAGATTAGAAAGGTTGAGAGTACCTTCTAAAATGAAAACAAAATCTGACTTTAAATAAAAGATGTCTTTCTTTAGTGTCTAGTCTCCTTAATCAGAATGGATAACAATAGAAGAGAAAGGACATACTTTTCCATAGTGCATCTCAACCATAATAGCTAGATAGCAAATGAGCTTGAGTGGATCTCTCAAACCTCTATATTAATTTTGAGAGGACAATTTGTCATTCTTCAAAATGGTGTTTCTTGAGATGATTACCATGTTATGTTTGGATAACAATGCTGTAATCCCTGAAAAATATGAACTACAGGTAAACAGAAGAAAAAATGACAGATTTTAGTTTGTGGTTTGAGATGTGCAATGCTCAAACAGCTACCTAACCATATTGTTATTTTATGCATTTCTTCCCTTGCTTGTTTTTTATCATGTTAGATTGCTCAATTTTGACTGGAAACACCGAGACTACTTTGGGTCCAGAATTATGCTTTCTGGTATATGCTAAATTCCTTCCCAATAAGGAGACACAATTATTCTTCATTTTTCAGGCATGTTTTATTATGGCATGGCCTCCAATCACACCCTGGGCTAATAAAATGAACAATCCAACACAGATCCCAGGAGATTGGAAGCAGTTTTACCAAGTACTGTACATCATCCTTTTGAAACAAGTTCATAATAAACTAATTCAATATTATGATCAATCATTGTCCCGCGGTTAATTTTTTTTCCAAAGCAAAAACAAGTCATGGGAATATTATTAGAAAGGACTATAATGTTCTGGGGATTTTTCTTCTCCCTGAGAAAAAACACAAATGCTACTGGTTTAAGTTCACAGCAAATCAGGACCACTTAAGTTCACAGCAAATCAGAACCATAACTTTGCTTGTGAAAAAATTGCTGGCACTATCAAACAATTTAACAAATTTGAGAGCTCTGTGACCTTATTCACATCAGAGGGGAAACATGAGCAAAGAAACAATCAGATTGGACTGCATCAATTTTGGAATGAAAATGGGGTAGACCCCCCAGTTGGAAAATACAATTACAAGTAGGAAACAATAATTGATTGTTTTTTGTCTTTCAAGATCATTACTTTCCTAGTGCTTCATCAACAAACCTCTTTAAGTATAAGCAGCAGATAGAACTGTTTGAGTTTTTTGCCGATTAAGCATCGGATGTACACTAAGACTTGAAAGCAAAGCTTAATTAAGATAGCTTGAAAGCTAATTTGTCAAAGTTCCCATTTGGGATTAAAGCAAATAATCAAATAAAAAATGGCATTAGGGTAGTCATAGCCTTTATAATATACAACTGAAAGTCAACTGAAGCTTGCTTATAGGAGACTAATTTCCATATTTAAGAAATGTGCCTATCCCTTCCCTGTGTTCAAGTATATTAAACTGCCTCAGGCCTTCAGTAAAGTTTCTTATATAAGCAGGTAGTATCTCCTGCAACTTTTTAAAATTAGCTCGCTGAACTGCTTGTCAGTTCTACCCACTGCCTGAATATAAATACTGTACTTCTTCCTTCAAAGGGATCTTCTTTTCAGTTATTAGCATACGTTCTGCTTGTGGACCTCTAGGAACATTTATTGTTTCTACTACTACTGGAAAAATAGGCCTGTTTGGATCAGTGATGGTCCATTCCCACATCCAGGCAAGATTCTGACTAATATCCTGTTTGCGCCTCTTTGTCTCTTGTTTCTGGCATATTTGAAGTATCTCTGACCTTATAAATTTTGCCTTAGGGACAATGTCCTCATGAAAACTGTGAGTTATGCTAAAGGACAGTTCTAGACATAGTGATTTCACAAGCTCATTCTCCCTGACCGTTTATTAACCCCTCAAAGCTTATCACTCCTAGCCCCCAAATTGGTCCTTCTTTCTTATGGGGACCTGTTGCAGTTGAAGGGTCCATCTCATGCACTTTTAAAACCTATGTTCATCTACTGAAAAAAATGTTGTATCAACTTTCCTTGTGATATTATTTTCTGAAAGACAGAATAAATTTTGCATCTGCTTCCATACACATTCCTACATATAAACTAGAAAACATGAAATGAACTCTATATGTTTGCACGTACTTATTATCTATGCAACCTTCTCCCTCCACTGATTTTCATTTCCAAGTGATTTACTTGGATAATGGATAATTTTAGTAATTTTGAATCATTACATAAATTGTCCACAGTTATTACCCGTCTCCCATCCCACATTTCATTTTGCATTGCTTGTTCTCAAGTAAATGCCTGCAGCCTTATAAAGCAGAACCACAGGAGCCAGGCCCATTACCCATTTCCACCCAATTCAGTGGACAACTTTCTTTTAATTGTATAAGTGCATAGTGGGAAAAATAAATTCTGCAGGTAATTACAGATCTTCACTGAGGAGCATTGCTGCTGGCTGACAGGCTAAACAGAGAAAGAAATATTTGTATGAGGCAATAGCACAATAGTAGACTAAAGCCAAAAGCTAAAAATAAAAACACCTTATAAAATATGATTAATTCAAATTAGCAGACTCGTCAGTCACAAGCATTTCCATACAATGAATGTGTTTGCCCTGCCAGAGGATTTATGCTGTTAATATTAACCAAAGGAGTAACTGACTGTGGGGATGCGCCTGAATGGAATCGTATATTTGATTTGTGCAAAACATTTTGAATTTCGAAATTTCTAAGTTTGAAACAGGCTGCTTTGATCTCTTTTGAAGTGATCCAAACTTATGTTGATGAAGCTTCTCAGTCATCTAGGTAGAGCTGTCTGGAAGTTGAGTCATGGAAACTCAACTTCTTTTCTTCCTGGTTCAAGACATTTTGCTGCTTATCCAAGTAGCTTCTTCAGTTTGAGCAAGTTGATTAGGTGGACCCCATAAATGTGCTCCAAGGAGGTCACATAATCTAGATGGACTTGTTAGGTGAGCAGGCAGAGAAATGCTGGGATATAAACGTTTGAATTCCTAAATCCTTTATCTTAGATGGATTGTTAAACCTATTCAGATTAGATGAGAAGTGAAATGTCTCTGGAAGAACATATAGTTGCCACAATTCAACTTCCAAATCATCCCTTATCTTACTAGACTCTTCAGAAAATGGTCAAAACATTACCAGCAAGGTCAGAACAAAATGACTCACTTTCTGTCAGAGTCAGATGTTTCACATGCCATAGTACTTCAAATATTCATGGTTGGGTAGAAGTAGTAATAATAGGTATGAGCTATATATCATTAAAGGATGACTCATATTGTTTTAGTTTGCTTTGTGGAAATGCAGAACCTGCAACATTAACTTTATAATTCTCAATGTCTGGAAGAGTGATGAGTGGAAAAATCTGGTGTTTATTTAAAAGAATAGTTTAAATATAAGATTAAAATACAGCTAGGCTTTGACTTAACGAGCCTAAGTTTTCTGTTGCTAAGTGAAACATTGGTTAAGTGACTTTTGTCCCATTTTTATGACCTTTCTTGCCACAGTTGTTAAGCGAATCACTGCAATTTTCCAGTTAGTAACATGGTTGTTAAGTGAATCTGGCTTCCCCATTGACTTTGCTTGTCAGAAGATCACAAAAGGGGATCACATGATCTTGGGACACTGCAATCGTCATAAACATGAGTGAGTTGCCAAGCATCTGAATTTTGACCATGTTACCATGGGGATGTTGCAATGGTCATAAGTGTGAAAAGTGATCATAAGGCACTTTTTTCAGTGCCGTTGTAACTTTGAACAGACACTAAATGAGCTGTTGTAAGTCAAGGATTACCTGCAATCTGCAAGGGTATTTTAGTTCAGAATGTACAAATATTTACTGAGGTAGACTGATCTGCATTTTGGTTTTACTTTTATATTAAAAAGTAAATAAAATTCCTAAACCTGAAAA
This sequence comes from Pareas carinatus, assembly GCA_032468095.1. Taxonomy (NCBI): domain Eukaryota; kingdom Metazoa; phylum Chordata; class Lepidosauria; order Squamata; family Pareidae; genus Pareas; species Pareas carinatus. Next base: position 19,547 of record JANHFO010008128.1, on the reverse strand, counting down.
TTCCTAAAAATTCTTGAAGGCAGTGGATGGAAGCAGGACAAGAAGCAGTGGATGGAAACTAATCAAGGAGAGAAGCAACCTAGAACTAAGGAGGAATTTCCTGACAGTGAGAATAATTAATCAGTGGAGCCACTTGCCTCCAAAAGTTGTGAATGCTCCACTACTAGACATTTTTAAGAAGAGATTGGACAACAATTTGTCTGAAATGGTATTAGGGTTTCATGCTTGAGCAACAGGATGAACTAGGAGACCTCCAAGATCCCTTCCAACTTTGTTCTATTCTGTTATTCTGTTAACCTGAATTGTAACACTGTTTCCCATGTGCTGACCTGAAAGATATCTGCTTGCTAATGAACCACCCCTTTCCTTCTTCTTTTGCTCTCCCAAACAAACAGAAAACCCTCCAGCTTCTCTGATTCAAAAATGCCCTCCCTTTATGCAACTTGGACATTATCCACTTCCTCACTTTCATCCCAGGGGAGCATGTCGGGGAATCGTCTAGGGCAAAGCAGACCTTTGAAATTTCTGGCTTCACCTGTGAGGAACTTCTCTTTTCCCAGCTCTTCAGGACCCACAGCATCCTTGAGAAGAGGACGGAGTAGCAATAAGAAGAGTAAGTCTTAGCATGAGAAACAAACAAGTGGACCTGTTCCTCAAAGGCAGAGATATGACCAGAAATCTTTAATTATACACTAAAACTCAGGATGGGAGTAGTAAACATAATAAGCTGGATGAGAAGTCTGACCTACCAAAGACAAGAATGTATTTACACAGTGCCTGAAAGATCTGAAAAGTGTAGGAGGATCAAATGTTTAGATACACTCTGTGGCAGATTAATTTTTATGAGGGAAGAAAACAAGTTAAAATTCTATGCCTCCCTGCTGTTTTCAGGGTCTTTGTTTAGAGTCTGAGGGGATAAAATAAGAAGTGTTGGCAGCAGCTTTAAAAATTTGATGCTATATACTTCTTGGAAATTGAATGAGGCCAATGTTCATTCTGGAACACTATTTATGTTGAATTACTATAGAATTATGTTAACAGAAAATAATCAGCTAGGCACAAAAATGAGCTTAGAGGAAAATAGCAACTCTTATTAGGCATCATAATTGAACATGGTATTTTATAGATCATTATGCACATTTGTTTTAGAACAAACGAAATACTTATTTGGTTCAGTCTTCATTCGTTCCAAAATAAGTGCAGAAAGAATATGAATGAAACTTATTCAGAACTCCTATCTATATGCTTGTTTCTATTTGGGAATTGGTGGATACTTCAGGGGCATTTGTTTTGGCATCTGAACAATAAATACTCTCTTCTGCCCTCTTTATTTTTAATACTTTGGGCATTTGCCATTCATTCGGGCATTCCAAAGAAAAATCGGGAGGGTCCCAAGCAAACATCAAGGTTGGAACCTATGAATAGGTCACAAATTTTCTACATTCTGTCGCAGAGCCGCATAGCATAGGTGACACTTAGTTGCTGCCGATAGCTATTTTCTTTAATCAGCCGCTGCAAAGCAAGACAAATGGCAATGCAAAAAAGGAGGGGGAACAAATAACAAAAACTGCGAGTGATGAAATCAATGTGATTTCTACAAATAAAAGAAATGAAGTGAGTAATGAAATGAAGCAAATTCCATGATCCCATTTACAAAGTGCATAGTTAGAAAAACATTTCTGTGCTTCAATCATTTTTTTAAAAAAATCCTTGCCGGGAGAAGAAAGACGAATACAACTTTAATTGGATGCTTTTCTGTAAGCTCCAAGGCACATGCTAAGTATTTATTTCAGTTCAAACCTTAAACAAAATTCCTGCCAAATCTCAAGATTGAGTAGTTATTTAAAAAGAGGAGAATGATATCTTCCTTCCTGTCAGACTGTTGTACTGTCCCCTCTGATTTACTAAAGGGTCCAGGGGGAAAAAAATCATGCAAAATCTTGACTACTGTATTTCTAGGATAAAGCACTATGCGTAAAGGACAAAAGGAAAAACGAGTCCAGTCAGTGAGACATATCTTTTTCCTAGTAACCGATGGAGCTGGAGGAGCACAGATTGTGCTGGCACCTGAAGTTCATTAGTTCAGGGGTGAATGAACGTAGAACATGCTTCATGCAAACCATGTGCTCTACTACAGTGTTAGCCCACCCTTATAACTTCCTAACAGGTCTTCACATTCTAGAATTAATTATTTTATTATATTATTTTGTAATATAAGAGACTGAACCACCATTTGTCTGAAATAGTTGAGGTTTTTCTGCTTGAGCAGTGGGGTTGAACTAGAAAACCTCCAGGGTCCTTTCCAATTCTGTTATTCTGTTAGTAGCATGTCACTTAGAACCAATCAGCCCCAAGTCTGGAATTCAGTTAAACCCTGGAATTCATTGAATTTCTCCCACCCTATTTAAGATGAATTCTCATAATATGAATTCTCAACAATGTGGTTTTGAAGGACTTGTTGTTACCTTAACCCTCTTCTCTTTAAATATCTGTCTCCCAGGTGGATCTTTACAGAAACCTTTACATCCAGGAACCCTTGTTCCTTTAACCAACTCTCTTCAGCGACATCCTCCAACTCCAGCACGATCCCAACAAACTCCAATATATCAATCTATTTCCTCTTTGCCCCGAGGAGTTGGCGCAGCTGATACAGGGATCAAACTGAACGCCTCTCATAATTCTTCCTTAGTACTATTGCCCCGTAGTGGAAGTAGCAGAGCTCCTTCTGTGTGTAGCTCAGTCATTTTGGATACCAGTGAAGTACCAAAGAATGAACTAACTGTAAAACCACCTGCATCTGCTCCACCTTCCATTTTGGTGAAACCAGACATGTTGAAAAACACCACTGAGAAGGTAATAATAGGTTCTATCCCTCCAATAATAGAGTTAGAGTTGTCAAATGTTAAGATAATACAGACTATTGGCAATTCTTTTTGTGAGAAGTTGGTGATGTGCGTTAAAATTTTAGGACCAAGAGCCACATTTGACCTATTACCAATATCACTTAGACTCATATACCACTTCATAGTGCTTTACAGACCTCTCAAACAGGTTAAAGAGTCAACATATTGCACCCAACAATCTGGGTCCTCATTTTATCAATCTTGGAAGAATGGAAGACTAAGTCAACCTTGAGCCAGTCAGAATTGAACTCCTGGCAGTGGGCAGAGTTTGCCAACAATACTGCAATCTAACCACTGAGCCACTACAGCTTTTCATTGGAAAAAGACTAAATTTAAATTAAACATAGTTAACATGCTTCCCTCATATCTAATGATTTCTCTGCCTCTAATCACATTAAGAAGTCATCATCATTCATTCTCAGGAAGTAGTTCTCAAGCAGGTAGACATTTATTTTTTCATTAACAGCATCAAGTGTACAACATACATTATGTTCTCCTAACACACATGAAATTGTTCTTATTCCTGAAAAGTATACTTTGGGATTAAATACATTATTACCTGGAGTTAATAAGCATCATTTATAAATGGTTATTACTAAACTAGCACTATAATACTGATATGTACATAGCATTATGTAAAATTCAGTTAACTTCACAAATAATATTTCAGTGTGCTTTATAAGAACATTGTAGGGTAGACTGATTTTACTTCCATATTAAATCAAAAGAATGTACTTACATAAATCTATTTAAGAGTTAGTAAACTCTACTTGCTAATCCATAGCACAGTTTCTATTCCATGCAAAGAAGAGCTTCTCTCAGCTACTGATCTCTTATTATAATTCAGCTATGAATGGCTCAGTAATTGTGTAGAAGACTCACATAATGTACCTCTCAGAAATGTTTGCTTCTTTTCAAAAACATTCCAGAACAAGGTGAGTTCTGTGGATACAACCCTAAACTCACCTTTCAAAATTTTGTCCAATATGCTAAAGATTATGCATATTTTATGAGAGAGGTAACAAGGTAACTTGTCTTTCTGCATTTTGTTAGGAAAATTGTAGAACAGAATTTTGTCTGCTTGTTTGGGATATGTTTATACTGTGGCATAGCAATGTTTCTGCAAGCCTTCTGGGAATAAATTAACTCCAGATTTCTTTATTCTATTTTCAGCAAGTGAAAACAGTACGATTTCAAAACTACAGCCCACCCCCGTCCAAGAGACATAATTCTGTATCTTCAGTGAACTTCTCCAACAGCAAACCTGAACAAGGAATGATTACAGAAGCAATGCCACCAGAATCAAACATCAAGAGCCCTGAAATATCAGCTTTGTATTCCCATCGCATTACCTCTAGTTCAGTTCATCAGAAGAGAATGCCACAGCACAAGACCACACCACTGGACTTTTCTAGTCAAGCTGGTCATCCAACCTTTTCTACAAAAAAGAATTATAATAGCATCTCTGAGAACTGAGAAATTTAACCTTATTTAATTGGTTTTGTTCTGGACACACATTATTAGTTATTGTTTGAAAGCAAGAAAAAGGATCAGCAACCAGAAGAGAGACAGGTTCTAGGTCCAATCTGTTAACACCTTTTAAAATGTTTAAATTATACCGATGGGCTCAGCCTTTTTAGGAGTCTAGAATCTCACTGATGATTACAAGATCTCGCCAACAGTATGGGAAGTTCTTGTTTTGTGTGGCTCAGAAGTACACCTCATGCTGCATGAGCCTGCCATGTTCTTCAGATGCAAAAACTATGCCAGCTGTAGTGTCAATTCTATTATCACTGTTAGATCTAAAATAATAACAATAAAGGACTTGGAGCATGGAGGCTATTCAAAATCCATATTGCTCTATGTTCAAAACCTCAACATTGCATTTGTAAACAAGAACAAAGAGATTTTTGTTTTGCTTTGCTTTATTTTGCTTTGTATTCTGACCAGTTTTTAAGCGTGGTTTAGCCAGCCTCCTTTCCTTACTTCTTTTGAAGCTAAGCGATCACATCTTTCTTATGCCTTAATGTTTCCATTTGCACTTTCCATTTATGTTAGAATTCAGAATCCCTTTTTTTTTTTAGAAATTAAAAATCATTCTCGGCTTCAAAAACGTTATCTCCAAGGGAGGTAATGGAATAAACTCACTGAGCGATTCTCACTTAACAGAAGGATCTGTGGGTCTTTCCGTTTCCTTGTCTGCGGGTTATTCATCTACACAATGATTGATTAAGACCAACTTCTCAGATTCATCCTGAGTACCTCGCCTCAGCAATAAACAGAATCAGAATTCTATCACATTAACCAGCTGTGACTGATGTTTAGAGTAGCGCTATACAGTACGTGTGATTTAATTTTATTCCCTTTATTAGTTCAAAGGTTGTGCGTTCTAGCCTGAAGTAAAATCACATGTTTTGTCATTGCTCCTGCAATGTCATTTCAATAAATTTTGGAGCTAATATTCTTGGATGATTGCATAGAACCAATGAAACTAATACAACACTCGATATCTGTAGCTGGCATATAGCATAAGGAAAGTTTTCAAGAACAAGCGATGCTTATTTTGATTTCTTACCAAGGGCAAAATAATATACTCTTCTAGAGCCTACACTAGCTGCCCCTAGTTTTATGCAAAATAAGAAAATATTCTGGTACTCCACAAATAGAGCAAAAAAGGTAAATCAAAAAATTAAAATTTGGTTACAGATCAATTTGTATCTGAAAAAAAACACTTAAGTTTGCATTCTAAAGGAATAAAAAAGAAACCCTGCACCCCAGGCTACTAGGCAAAATCACGTCCCCAGCAATCCACAAAAAAACCTAATCTGTGAAACGGGTCCGGGGAGCCCAAAAGGTTGGGGAGCAGTGTTATAGAATGTGAAAAACACAGGCAAAACAGTTCCACCTTCTGATTTACACATGGTCTCTGTCTACAAGTGCTATTTCTAAACATGGACATCTCTAGAACAGTGCTTTTCAACCTTTTCACAAATTGTATCACTTTTAGGACATGACAATATTCAAGTACCACCAGTGACTTAGCAAGGTATCAAAAACTTGATGACCAAAAAAAAGGAGGGGAGTGGTAAAGTACACCCACTGACAATACTTTTAATAAGAAACTTGGGCCTGTTTCTCTGACATTAATGTTCAGCTCTTCTTTCACAGGCTCTGCTCCTTCCTTGATCCCTCTGTCTCACAGACGTCTCTCCTCTCCTATTGCCTTCTCTCTCTCAGGCTTGCCCCACAGAATCTTCTCTTTTTCTCTCTCCCCCACTCCCTCTCCCGTTAAAACTGCCTCTTTTTTATAATCTCTCTCCTCCCTCATCCTCCTTTTCTTTTCTGAGCAGGCCACTCTCAGATGACTCTCTCACCCCAATGAAGTGTGCTGCTCCTAGTGATAGCAGCTGCAACACAGCACACACCTGGGAGAATGTTTGCTGGGCTGCAGTGTTGCCGAGGGTCTGCTGAGGGCACAGAATTGGCGTGCTTGGCTCCAGCTGATTGGCCCTTCCAGCAGCGCCGGTCAGCTGGAGTTGTGTGTGCTGCCCCTGCACCCTCGGCAACACTGCAACCCAGCAGATTTCCCCCCAGGCATGTGTAGTGTTGCTGCTGCTGCTTCAGCTCATCTCCCCTACACTTCTCTGAAACTAGACAATGGGAACATTGTGTACCACCCACCAGGTACCGGCATACCACCAGTGGTACACATACATGCTCTAGAAGACAAGGGAACAGTGCATAAAGCTCTGAGTCTTGGCTTCTGGCCAACTGCAATCTCTGCTGTTAGGTTCCTCAGTTTAGAAATGTGTTGATCACTACTACAGACCAGCTCACAGGACAAGGAATCACACAATCTCCAATTCTTCCTTGTATTATACAAGGTTTGGATAATACCTGCAAAGGACTACACCAAGTGTCCCATATCTTGTGAATAATTTGTAGAAAGGATGTATGTATGTGTACATACACATACACAGTGTGTAAATATAAATTTGTGTGTGTGTGCGTGTAGAGCTACTAAAGTCAGATTGGAGCTGGGGTATTTATGTCATTTCCTGTTCTTGGTTATTTCATCAGAGTTGTTAGATATGCAATGCTGGACACATTTCAGTTTGCCTTCCTCCAGCCCATTTCATAAAACATGCCTTCCTTTAGAAATAAGACATGTTACTTTGAGCAAAACTCCAAGAAAAGCCTTTTGATAGAGCAAGTTTAAGATTTAGAAGTCTTGAACTTAAAGCACTGCTGACCTCTTGGGGAAGAAATGGGGACATGAAGCAGAGCCAGCAACTGCAGTGGAGTGAAGTCACTTACTCTCAGTCCAACTCAATTCAAAGGGTAGTTATTGAGGAAGAAATAGGAAGAGAAAGGAATATTAGACATGTTTACCACCTTGAATCCCATATTAAATAAGAATAAAAGTGTTAAACTCTAAAGAAGGAAAAGAACAAGAAAGAACTAATTAAAGGAGATGGACACTTAAATTTAACTTACTAATATAGAATGGAGGAAAATATTTTAACATTGGTCATAATAATAAAAAAGGATATACAAATAAGAGTGATCTGGATAACTTTCCTATATTGGATGTATGAAAGATATTTGTTAAAGCTTTGAAGAATTGTCTGAGAAGAGACAATGAAAAAATGAAAATAAATCAAGTCTAGAACATTATTCAAGAGATCAAGATTGTTAAAAGGAAGGAGTATAAAGCGGACTTATTTGATCAAGGTTAAAACAAGTAGATTGTTATCTCTGATAGCCCTTAAGGGACTTTTGCTGACCAGGACTGAACAATGAGACTTTAAGGATTTGTTTCTAAATAAGAGATGGATGGATGGACCTGATGGATGGACCTGATGGACCCTGAGCGGTTCCAGACGGAGCTTGGGCCATTTCCGGATGTCCTGACCCATGACTCGGCTGAGGAGC
>JANHFO010008128.1:0-11014 GCA_032468095.1 Pareas carinatus | reverse complement strand
GCTGTACACCGCCCTGGGTCCCTTCGGGGAGAAGGGCGGTATAGAAGTTTTAATAAATAAATAAAATAAATAAAATATGGGAAGAAGAGGTCATTTGTTGTACTTTAAGAATAGGTGATAAGCTATTAAAATAGTCTATATTTGTGATGAAAGGGGAAGTCATTATTTTATATAGTTCTTCTCTTTTACTTTGCTGTTGTCTTAATTTTTTCTTCCTTTCTATTTTTCTTCCTATTTTTATTTTTATTTTTTTGGTTTGTATTAGTTTTTACTTTACTACATTTAAAGTATTAGTTATTTACTTTAATAAATTTTAATCCAATTACAATTAAGAAAAACAAGCAATCAACATAATGCAGGGGAGGCAGCTTCATATGATCCAGAACTTCCTACCAATGCAGATAGAATAGGGGTTCCCAACTTCCAGGCTGTGGCCCACTACTGGGTTATGAGCTGTTCAGAACTGGGCCGTAGAAGTGGCGGGCAAGTGCGCATATGCATTCATTCCCCACTTGCGTGAGCAGTGGCCAAATACATGCATGCATATCCCATTTGCATGAGCGGTGAGCGTGCATGCATGCCGCTCGTGCAGCTACATACACGCATGTGCCCTTTCCAGTCGCTCGTGTGGAACCATTCCTTTCCCCACCCCTTTGCTGGTTCACAAAGCCAGAAAGGTTGGGAAACTCCGAGATAGAGGATATGCAACAGGGAGAAGCAGTTTGTATTGCGAGAACAAACAGAGGCCAAGCACTACAATTCATTTCCTCCCCTTTAATGTCCCAATCCAGATCAGGACAGGCCTGGTGTTTATTCTGTAAAAATAAAGAAAACAAAGCATCATTACCGATATGAAAAGTATCGCTTCTAATCTGATTCAGTGACTAATAAACGTTCCGAAAGGGGAATATATTAACCTCTTTTAAAACATACTGATCACAAAGACATTCCTGAACCAGCGAAGATAATCACGCCTCCCACAATAGCATCTAATCACCTAACTGAACTCTTTCTAAAATTGAATCCTTCTGAGAAGGCATCATTAGTTGGAGGGGGTGGGAGGTGTCTATTTATGCCTTCCTCATATGAATGCAAATGCACATTCATGAGACAAACGTGTACCAAAAATAACCATTGCTTGAGAATGTGTAGATAGAATCTCTGGCGAATGCTATATTCACTGAAAACAGTGGTGGGAAGATGCCAGCTGTAAAGGCGAACCAGAAAAATGAAAAACCTGGACTCGCATATCGGATCCTAGGGGAGGCAATAGGGAACAGAGAAGGGGGCGGAAAAAAAACAATTTTTATCCATTTACATTAATGTGCCTGCTTTGAAAAACCACAGCTGACTGATTTGATGATAAAGGGGACTTTGGCTGCATTCAACGAGACTCCCTGGCCAAAGATCTGACAGCCCCGACACAAAACCATGACCGACTTATGATTACTTGCCTTTAAGCAGCAGGAGCCTTGGCCTAGAGAAACCTTTAGCTCATTATTTGCTGCTGTAATTATTTTCCAAAGGAATTATTTGAAAACAAAGGAAAACCTTTCCAATCCAGCAGAAGCAGCTGTTCGGAGCTAGTGCTATGGCTCATATAAAGGCCAAACCTCATATAAAGGCCTACCTCAACTATGCTCAACTGCCAAATACATGAAGCTAGAGGGTACAGGAGCTATCTGGAATGTTTGGATTGCCATTATTTGCCATTTCTGTGATATTTGTCATCGGCACAATGCTTTATTCATGTTGCTTCACCTTCATAATTGATGACTTAGACCTTATTGAATAAAACTTGAAATCAAAGGTGAGTTTTTTTAAGAGGTGGAGATGGACATAGTCCTACCTGCTTTAAAGGTAGATGATGTGGCTTTAAAGGGGCAATAATTGACAGCAATTCATCATGCATTGAAAGTACTTTCATGCCTTAAAGGTACAGAATGAAGAGGAAATAGCCATATAGATCAATACATATCAGCTGAAGCCAAAGCTTGATTTCAGATCCAGAAAAGGCTGAAAACAGCCAGTGTAGATAAGAAGGTTCTATGACTTTAGGCAAAAATGTGCACAATTGAATGTGCACTGCAACACAGTCTGGGGCAACTGGTGAGCATCAAAGGATGAGGGGAAAAGAGGGTTCCACATCTGAAAGATTCTAGGTCACTTCACAATAATGGTTTGGGGTAATCTGAGATTTATCAGGCACCAGAATGATGGCAACCTACTTTAGAATGGTACTTTGGAACAGAGCAAATGCTATTTGTTAAACCAGGAAGGGGCTGCTTGAATAGGACAGCAATGCTTTATGTATTGGCCTTTGAAATATGGAGGTCACCGTCTGAGTTTGTGATGAAATGTGGGAATGGCCTTGGGGAAAAGAAGGAAGATCCACAGCTTAGGCAATGGTCTGATTAAGAGGCATCTCAGTCTGCAGCTGGGGGGAAAGCACGGAAATAATTTCTGAAGGAAATTCTCCCCTTCTCTCTCTTTAGCTTCCAGGAAAATAGGGACGGTCCCTTCTGAAATACTGTGGTGGCTCAGTGGTTAGAATGCAGTATTGCAGGCTGACTCTGCCAACTGCCAGGAGTTTGATCCTGATCAGCTCAGGGTTGACTCAGCCTTTCATCCTTCTGAGGTCAGTAAAATGAGACCCCAGATTGTTGGAGGCAATATGCTCTGTAAACCACTTAGAGAGGGCTATAAAGCACTATGAAGTGGCATATAAATCTAAGTGCTATTACTATTGCTTCTCATGCTTTTCTCCCTTTTCTGAGAATCTTCCTCCGTTCTCCCAAGGTCATTCCCATATGCCATCACAGAGAATAATAGCCTCAACCAGTACTGGCTTTGATTCAGACAACATTTAACTAAACCCTGAAAACTATACAGAGAATAGATTACTGTCATTTTAGCAGCTATTTGGTCAATGTCACACGAGTTAAGTGACTGACCATGTTACTAGTATCCTACCCCTCACTGATTCCTCTTTTCCTACAGTAGGAGTAAGAATCATCCATAATAGTTCACACTTAACAACTGCCCCACTTACCAATTATTCAAAGTTACGACAATGCTTTGAAAAGTAAATTTACAACCAGTCTTCACATAACTGTCACTGTGTCCCTATTATCAAGAGATTGAGATTTAGCAATAGCAATAGCACTTAGATTTACATACCGCCGCATTGTGCTTACTGCACTCTTTGCACTCTCTGACCTGTTTACTATATCAGCATATTTCCTTCAACAATCTGGGTCCTCATTTTACTGATCTCGGAAAAATTGAAGTCAGAGCCCATCAGGATCAAACTCCAGTTTGTGGACAGAGTTAGCTTGCAACACTGCATTATAACAACTGCACCTCCAGGGCTCAGTATTTGACTGCTTTGCAGCCAGGAGGAGGATATTTATCAAATTTATATACCACTCATCTTGTGGTACATTTACAACTGATGCAGCATCCTGTAGTCACAGATTCACCATTTGCCTTCTACTTCACAGCTGTCTTCCAACTATCAGAGTCAATGGAGAAGCTGGCAGTAAAAATGCAAGTTGCAATCACTTATGTCTCACTTGTTCTCTAATCCATATGCAGGTCTTTCTATCTTGTTTTCTAATGCCATGTATGTATCTCTCCATGGCTCTTTGTGTCACTCTTGCTTTTGTATTGATTGTGAGGTTAGTATCCATGTTACACTGGCACATGACAAATGAAAGCATACAACACTATCGAGAGAAAAAGAATTGCAATGGAAATGGACTGGTCACATATCAAGAAGAACTAATGGCAGGTGGATCAAAGCAGTCATGGAGTGGGTTCTGCTGGATAAAAAGTGTCCATGAAAGAGACCTAAAACAAGATGGATTGATGACATCAGCAAGTATTGCCGGCCTCATTGGCAAAAGAAAGCTCAGAACCATATGGATTGGAAACATGAGGAAGAGACCTTCATCCTGCAGTGAATAGACAATGGCTAATTGACAATCATGGGCTATTTGCTTAATGACCACAGCGGAAAGGAGATTGTAAACCAGATATGGTCAAGTGATGTGTTGTTTGGCAGACTTGCTGGAAAACAACAGTTGTCATTAAGCAAAGATTACTTGTATTGCCTTGATAGCAGGACTGGGTAACTTGTAGCCCTTAGATCACTGAAACATATTTTTGTAATCTTCTAGTTCCAGCACCAAAATTTAGTATGTGACAAGGTTTTCACCAAAAGATGAGTTGTTTTTTTAAAAAAATTCAGAAATATTCCACTCCTAAAATGAAAGAAAACAGAATATTCCAGACCCCTCCATCTACATCACATGGTTTTAGCCACTTTGCTTCCAAATCCCTCAAAGAGGCATCCTTAATGTTTAAACATGTAAAAGGTGATTCAGCTTCTGCTCCAAATAGGAAGAGGGAAACTAATGAGACAGAAGGCATTTAAAGGCCTTCAAGAAATCCATTTAAGCATAGTAAAGTAACAATTTGTCAAAATTAGCCTCTAGTTGTACTACAAGGCAGAAAAGTATCCCCAGAATCGTTCTTACAGTAAGGTGAAGAGTTAAAATAAAACAATGAAAGAGAACTATGCTAACCTATCTCTGAGACTATAGTTTATCCAGGTTTGCTAAGAGATTTCAAAAAATTCCCTGAAGACTTAGTTTTCAGAGCGTTAAGAAACTACCATAAGTAAGCTCCCTCAAATGACAGGAACTTTGGGGACTCTTGAAGCAAAGATCAAAATATAAACACTAAGCATGACTAGCCCAAAAATCCCATGCTGGCTACCTTGACTGTTAGATAAATATGTCAAATGCTAAATAATATAATTCAAAATCTTTAATTTTGAGGTCAATATTTTCTAGAATATCAAGGAACAAATGTGTGGAAATAATCAGCTGAATATTGAATATTTTAATATATCCAATTGGGATAAAATAATTGCATGTGTTTTAACTTTTGCCTACTGTTCACGTAATCAACTTTTTTGATGGGAACGATGTGGCCCATAAGAAACGTGGTCACATTTTCTTTTTCTGCCACTGCATTGATGAAACGTCTATCTTTAGTATGAAAACAAGCCATAGGAATTAGTGAGTTGAAGCATTCTCCACCTCTTGAGTTGGCAGAAAATGAGGCCAGCATGAAATTGGGTGTCCTCCTTTCCATTTCCTATCCTACCTCTGTTGCCTCTGATTCAAGTGTTAGTAGTTTCCTGACTGTCCTCCAAATAATGGGTGTCAAATCCTAACACATCTGTGACTGCCCTTGGACAGTGACAGAATTATAATCCTAGTTCAGCTAAAAACAACTTCAACCTGTCTAATTCATGATTTAATGACAAGATGAAGTCTTGTCAGAACAAAAATACTTGTTACGACATATTTGACATATTTGTCAAGTATTTGCAGCTTAGAGAGTATCTGCAGAGTTGGGAAATAAATCTCAGGCAGATTGCAGAGGGTTGTCATGAGAAGCTAGAAAATTAACTGAGTGCAAAATCTGATTGGAAGGTGATGAAACTAAAAGGAGGCAGAAGAAGACACAGGATCATCAGATGTTAAGATAAATAGGAATACAGTTGAAGAGATAAATAGCTTGCAGGCAGATAGTTTAGAATCTGTGAGAAAATCAGAATTGAGAACCTCTGAAAAAGAGGAGGAGGTTGTCTCCAAAGAGTTGAGAATAATAAAACTTCAGGTTTGGGAAAGGATATAAAAGCTGTGAAGTTGTGAGTTATACGATACACCATTACACACTGACAGTCACACAGAGGGGAAGAAAGGACAGGAGCAGAAATTAACCTGGAAGTAATGAATAAAGAAAAAGATGAACCAAAATTTTCAAGTTAAGAGAGAGACAAAAAGTTTACTCCTAAGAAACATCTTAAGAAAATAAGGAGAGGTAAGAGGAAAGGCTTTCAATCAAGGAGAACAGAATGACTACTTGTGAATAAGAGGTAAAGGAAAGAAGGCACAGGATTTCAATACTTTGGCAAATGGGCATCAAGAGAAGCTGCATTTTTCACTCAGGAAAACTATCCAGTACATGTTGATGCAGAAAAGAGAACAATCTGGTGTGTGCTGTCTGGGAGTGGATTGTGTTTGACCAAGCTAAAGGAGTCTCAGAATTTAGAAATTCATTGCCATTGAGTTCAACAGTTATCCTTTAATTTTTATGTTACTATTATTTTTGTACCAATATTGTCGAATCGATGGGTAGAAAAGAGGCTGGACTCAGCATTCAGGTAACAAACTTCCTTTTTTAATGGCTCACAGCAAAACTTCACAGTTTTTATTTATAATATTCCCCTTTAAATAGCAGCACTTTGTGCATAGCAGCCAATCATCACTGCCTGCTATTTCCTGGTCAACAGGATCTGGAGGCGGGGGTAAAACATCCATTTCCTAATTGCCATCTCTGGCCATCCGGATCCTGTCTGCTGGATCTAACACCCCATCCCTTTAGATGGGTTCGTTCGTGAGCACACATACTCATTTAAATATGCGAGACGTTTACTAGCCCTGCTGAACCTGCACTGTTCAGTTGATGCTGAAGCAGTAGTCTGAGCAGATGAACCTGTTGCAAGTTCTGGAGCCTCTAATGGAAGCTCCTGGAAAACTCCAGGCTCGTCCCTCAGTGAAGTTGAGGATAGGCTATCACACGCTTGGCACTGGAGCCCCAAATTCTCAGGTACGTCCTCCAATTCCTCTGGGCCATCGAACCCAGGGGAGGGAGTGATATTTTCATTACTTTCATCTGGAGTTTGGGGCAGTGTTACTGTTTGGTTTAGCTTCCGAAGTTGGCCAATGTGACATCGCCACAACCGACCATTAGTTAGTCTAATGGTGTAACATAGGGGGCCCATAATCTTTCCAACTTGCCCCAATATCCATTTAGGACCTTTGGTGAAATTTCTGGCATATGCCCAGTCATCCTCAATCAATTTTCAGGTGTTGTTGGGTTTTGGGCCTAGCACCTCTGGGGGATAATTCGGGTGCAACCGATCCAGGACCAATAGTAGTTTCCTTTCCATGAGTAGCTCTGCCGGGCTTTTACCCGTGGTTTTATTTGCTGTTAAGTGTTGCCACAATAGAAAATTGTAAACTCGGTCTTGCCAGTCCCCAGGCCCTAGTTTACTTAAGGCTTCTTTGACTGAACGTACCATGTGTTCAGCCATACCATTTGAGCTTGGGTGAAAGGAAGCAGACAGGGCATGGCGAATGCCCAGGTTAGCCAGAAATTCCTTGAATGGGATGGCCATAAATTGAGGTCTGTTGTCTGAGACCACCACATCTGGTAGGCCGTGTATGACAAACAACCCCCAGAGGGTCTTAATGACCGCAGTTGTTGTGGATGCATTCATTATCTTTATTTCAAGCCATCTTGACAATTAATAAAAAAAGTCTAGCCATGAAACTGCTATAGAAATTCAAGAGGCCCAAAAAGGCCTGAAGTTCCATTTTGTTTGTTGAGGTTGGAATGTCTCAAATAGCCCTAATTTTGCTGTCGGGTGAATCCCTTGATCATCAATGCAATAGCCAAGAAATTCCACTTCTTTAATACTGATTTTACATTTGTCCTCCTTTAGTTTTAAACCAGCTTTCCTGAATGTCATAAGTATATATTTTAGATGGGATATCAACTGATCCCTGTCTGTGGCTGTGATGAGTATGTCATCAAAATACTGTACTACCCCAGGAATTCTATGTAAGAGCCTCTCCATTATGCTCTGAAAAATCCCTGGGGCTATGCTAATGCCAAATGAGTGACTTGAAACACCCCAGGGTGAGTCACAATCATTTGTACCTCATCCGTGGCACCATCTACTGGCAATTGCTGGTAGGCTTGGGCTATGTCCAGCTTTGCAAAAATCTTCCCTGGCCCTAATGAATGTAAGAGGTGTTGGACTACCAGTACAGGGTATGCACTTTGCTGTAGGGCTTTATTTAACATGCACTTATAGTCTGCACGTATGCGTATTGAACCATCCCCTTTAACTGGTGTGACAATTGGGGTTTCCCATTTCACTTGGTCCACCAGTACTAAAATTTCCTGTTTGATTAATTTAGCAAGCTCAGCGTCTAATTTTGACTTGAGTGCAAATGGAACTCGGCGTGGTTACATGGGGCTTACCTGGCGGTCTAAACTAATTGAAGAAGGGATGCCTTAGTACTGGCCCAGGTCTTTGCTGAAGACATTCTGGAACTCCTTAATCAGGTCATCGCCCCACTGGTTATTTATAGTATTGATGCCGGTAACCCCCAGGCCCAATGAATTAAACCAGGCAATCCAGGCCCAGGAGGCTTGGAAGCTGTCCTCCTACTATGGTCACCAGCAGTTTTCCTTTAAAGTCGTGATAGCTCACGGGGACGTCCGCACAGCCAATGATAGGGAGACCATTCCCCTGATAGTCACTAATTCTTAGCTGTTGTTTCTCAAGCTGTCCCTGGTGCAATTTCAGCATAGCCCTCTTCAAGGTGGTCCAGGAGATGATTGAGATCTGGAACCCAGTGTCGACCTCCATCTTGCAGAGGTGGCGTCGGTTGTTCCTGTGGTTTGCCATGGCTTCCATTGTGGCTTAGACTCTCGTGATGGTTGGACTCTTGTCTGTCGTGATGCTTCTGGTATCATGTTTTCTGCAGGCAGGATGGCAAGGCAAACTTTTGCCAAGTGCCTTATTTGCAAACTGCATCCCAAAAATTGCAGGCGGTTCGGGGGGGCTACCTGCCGCAGCTGGCAAACCTTTGATTATGTTCAGACTGTTGTCTATTTGTCTGAGGTATTTCCTCATCTTCTTCACTGATGTTTTCATCTCTGCTTACACACTGCCCTTGATGCACGAAGATTGTTGATCTATCTGAGGCGGGAGCTCCTGCATTTGTTGAGAACTCTGTTGCTTTTCTTCGTCCAGGACGATTTTTAGCATTGTTGGCATCCGTCAATAAATGTCACTGTAAACAGGCATCTCTTACGCTGAATACTAATTAGTCTAGTAAACTGTCATCTAGGTCGGTAAAGGCGCAGTGTACCGCTGCCTTCTGGTGGGCAGTCATATACTGATTTATTGTCTATCCATTCTTTTGCCTCCGGTGCCTATATTCGTAACGTTCGATGAATTTCAATGGCACGGGGGCGTAATGCACTTGGAGGGCATCTTTAAGGTCTTTCCAGGTTATAGTCGATCAGCTGATTGATTTAAACATTTCTGATGTATATGGATAATGTTCACAGGAGACAAATAATAATGTTGTGGCCATGAAACCGGCACCTAAGATCATGTCCATTTTGCAGCTTTCAACCTGCTTCTGACAGGTTTGCTATGTGGTTCCTTCCATGGATTTGGCATTGCCCTGCTCATCTATGATGTCATGGGATCTCAGTGCTACATTGTGTTGGAGTTCAATTTTGCATGCACACCCTTTCTGCACCTGTAAATCCATTGACCACAAGGAGCAATAGATGTTGTTAGGGAAGTAGATGACTATGCACTTTTATCACTTTTCCTTGTCTGAAAGGTTTACTTTGCCTGTCTCTACATAGCATGCCTCCAACCGGTTAGACTGGTATTTTTAGGGTTGTCAGCACTTTCTTTCCTGACTCTGATATGTGCAGCTCAGGTTCTCACCTGATTCAGTCTCCTTCAATAATGGATACCACAATCTAGTACAGGCTCTCAGCTGCAGATAGATCCTACTAATCCAGCCTTTCCTATTGCTGAAATATTACTTTCACTTCCATTCATGCAAGCACCAGTTTTGATAATACTCAAGTAATGTTCCTGATGTTGTTTCATGCACTCTTTCTACTGAACAAACTACCTGTTAATCAACACATTGGTGGAACAATCAAACAGTTATGGAACAGGAAGAGCTACGTGGAGCAGGGAAATTGAATATACACTGGGTGGTCACTTTTTAAACAAAAATATGTTCCTAAACATGTATCTTAATATTTAGATATATCTGAAAGGGCAACTGCCAATTTCTGCAACCAGAATAACCAACAGGATGCTAAGTCTAGATTAATGTCATTCAATTTTCTTCAGTTTCACAAAGCACTTTTAGAATATGTTCCTCACGATGTGACAGCAAAAGGAGCACCTGGAGACGACTGAAAGGAAAATGGGGGTGAGATACTTACACTCAGATGCGCACAAATTTAAGAGCAGGAAGACAAGATGGAAAAACCAGGATAAAGTTAAGGGGGTGGGGTGTTGTTGAACATCACAGAGCTCTTCTGAATTAGGGCAGAAGATGTCTAAAGCAAGTTGGTATGTGGAGGAGGTTTCAGTGCTTTGATGCCATGGTAATAGGTTTCTTAGGAAGACCAAAATAGAGCAAGATGGATGAGAGGAGTACAAAATGGGGGTGGAGATGTTTTGCAGTGATGGATCCTTTTTTTAAAACTTGCAAAATACACCCACTTTCTTACTTAATAACCACTTTGTCTTCAGGATGGTGCAAGGGGGAGGGGAAAAAAGAGGAAAGGTAACAAGTCATGAACTTGATGAGAAAGAGTGGTAAGATGGTGACTGTGCTACCCTTTCCATTTTGATCTCAATGTTTTCCATTCTATTATTTGGGCTAAACTTGATGTTCCTTTAATAGGAACATGGAATGATTTAGTTTAGTTCAGTGCCCCCAACATGCATAGAACATTCTTCCATGTTTATGTTCTTCCATACATTTTTTTCCACAATGTATCTTAAGAATGGCTTGTCCCGCAATTTAATACATTTTAGGTATTTTCCACACATCAATGTATCATCTCTCTGCAATGAAATTTAAATTATTTTTCTCCAGTGTTCTGTGTTGGGAATCTATATCGTTGCAGTTTGCACGATTTTGCATCTATTTCTTATTATTTATTTATTTATTTAATTTATATACCGCCCTACTCCCGAAGGACTCAGGGCGGTGAACAGCCATATAAAATATATATATTAACAGGTTCAAAACAACAAATAAATGATTATATGAAAGACTGATTAGACATTAAAACCAAATTTAAAATTAAT
>JANHFO010008126.1:25223-38688 GCA_032468095.1 Pareas carinatus | reverse complement strand
TCTGCTCATTGCCTCCAACCAGGCAGGATCCGACCTTTGGCGTCACTGCCACCATCTCCGCTCTCTCTGTCCTCGCCGCCATTTTCTCCATTCCCTCATGTTGCCTCAGTCATCAACGCCTGGTTGTGGAAGCCCTTTGCTCTCCCGAACGGTGCCCGTTGATGTCTTCTTTGGGGAGGGCGAAGGGTTTAGAGCAGTTTCCCCCATTCAGGGGGATCATGCGTGGGCCCGTCCCTACATACCAGACCGTTGGAGCCTCGTCTCTCCTAGCCCCGACGCTAAGGAGGCTGCTTCCCGGCGGCCATTTTCCCCGGGAAATGAATTAGCTTTCAGAAGATGATGAGACAAACTTTTACCTGGCACTGACATTACAGAGTTTTAAAATATGGAAGATAACAAAATTGACATTACCAAAATGGAAATACAAAAGACAAATCAAGAAAAGGATCTGGATATGGAATAACTCTGACAAGAAATCCCAGGCAGTGTTTCTTTGTGGGGTTTACAAAGTAAGCTGGTGGAAGCTTTGAGGACTCCAAAATGCCAAAGACTGATGAAAGATAAAATCCTGTGGTGCCACAGGATTTAAAAGTGAAGATTGCAGAGCAAAAAGGAATATATGGTTCGATTATTTGATCAGGAATAAACTGATATTTCTTGTAACTCCTAGTGGCCTTTAGTGAACTAGGATTGAAAATATTATTTTTGAGTTACATATAGATACAAGTTAGGCTATACAAGTGTTTCTTTTCTTGTAACTTTAAAAGAGAGTAAATATGTGAGTTAAAGGATCACCATAATTCTTACATAACAAGAACCTATGACTTTCCATTTTGTTTGAAAAAGCTTTATAAGTCTCTTGTTATACACTTTTTGTTCTAAATTGTTCTTTTCTGAATTTATCATAGATTGTCAGCACTTTTTCTTAATCAGCAATCATATTCTTGCTAATTCTTATGTAAAGCATCTCACTTTTAATTTTTAAAAAATATATACATTTTCTTTGTAAAAGTGCTAAGTTCTAAGTGCTAAGTTCACTTGATTTCAAATAATCTCTATGCTGGTTAAGTTAGAGGTTGCTTTGAGTAGATAGAACAGGGAGAATTATGCAAGGGCTGTTCTTGTATCTTTCTATCATCCTTTTATGATCAGAGTGTACAATATATTGTGCTGTAAGCATAGCATTGAAACTTTAACCCAAGAATGAAGTACTATTGTGTTAATTTGTTGAAAGAAAATGTTCCTGCTTTTCATAGCAACTGATATGCTGTTGCTGACACACAAATATCTTGTGCTGTAAAAAGTTGAGTCTTCAAAAGACTCTTGATATAAGTATTGTTGAAGAGAGTGGAACAAGTGCTAGTATAGTGCTTTGAAGGCAATAATTAACTGCCAATACTGATTGTTTTTTCTGGACCATCAAGTTCTGCTACCTTGATTATATGGTATATTTAAACAAGCCGAAAGGTATTCCGAATGTTAAGTTTTATTTGTTTATTAGGTTTGTGTTGCTTTCCTTCAGAAACTCAAGGCAGTGAATATAGCAGTCAGGGAGGAAACTGTAGTGAACACTTCTTTATGCGAGAAGGAGATGCTGCAGACTTTGAAAAAGGCACTGCTGCACTTCTTTCTTTAAGCAGTCAGTCTTGCATTCAGTCATTTTAAGCCATTTCCAACTTTCCCTTTTTGGATAGACATTGATGGGACATCAGCAATAAAGGACTTTGGAAGACATAGATTTTCACTTTTTCAGTCCAAGGTGCTGCTTTTAACTTGAGAAGCTCTATATGATGTGAGCCTGATTATCTTTAGGACTATTTATCTGAAGAGGGATCTGTCCATCCAAAGCATCCTGAAAATTCCTACCTCCTGTAATATACCTCCTTGTCAGCAGGCCTACCAAGACCCTGGCTTTCGGCTGCCGCTGCTTAATGCCAGCTTGATCAATAATAAAGCATCCCTTATCGGTGACTTTATCAGGGATGACCATGCCAATCTGACATGCATTACCAAGACCTCCCTGGGTTGGGAAGGAAAAGTGGTGGAGGAGGTGATTGCACTGTAGCTCCAGAGAATCCTCAATGAAATGGGTTATCTGGACTCCTTCCAGTCAGGTTTCAAGCCCAGATATGGAATTCAAACTACATTGGTGGCACTTTTGGATGACTTCTGACAGGAGCAGGTTGAGGGTAGTACATCCAATCTGGCTGTTCTTGACCTTTCAGTGAAATTGGATACCATTGACCATGGTATCTTTTTGAGTCGACTACGGGAGGGAGAGTAGGGGCACAAATTTACACTGGTTCACATCCCTCTTGGACCAGTCCCACTCAGTGTTGATAGGGAGCAAGAGGTCCAGCCCGCAGGCACTGATTTCTGGAATACCATAGGACTTGGTACTCTCTCCACTCTTTTTTGACATCTGCATGAAGCCTCTAGGTTAGATCATCTGTTGCTATGGAATGAGGTACCATCAGTATGCAGATGATACTCAGATATGCATCTCCATTGTGGGTGAAGTAAGCAGTTCTATGGATGTTCTTTCTTGGTGCTTGGAGGCTGTGGAGACCTGGATGGGGAACAACAGGCTTCGACTTAATCCTGGTAAAACAGTAGCTATGGGTAGGTGGCTGCTCTGTATCTTGGGGTTCATCATCTTTGATCAGGTGACATTGACCCAGACAGAGCCTAATATGTAATCTGGGGGAGCAGGTGGCAGTTATGGGTAGGAGGGCCTTTGCTCAACTTTGACATGTGCACCAGTTACTCCCCTTCCTGGATTGAGATGCGCTGCTTTCAGTCATTCATGCACATTTTTCAAATTGACTAGTGCAATGAGCTCCACATGGAACTACCATTGAAGAGTATCTAGCACTAGCACTAGCAGCTTTGGGCACCCTTAGGGTGACGCATGTAACATCTTTGCTATGTACAATGTATTGAGTATTAGTTTTCTTCTGGATCCAATTCAAGGTGTTAGTTATTACTTTCTAAGTCAAGGTAATAGTTTTGTCTACTGATCAGAAAGAAAGAAAATTCCAAGCAAACCTCCATTTTGCTGCTGCTAACACTCTGCAGGGTTGTGCTCAGGTTCCCTGGATAAAATGGTGATGATTCTTCATTCTTAGCTGCAATTGTATTTCTCACATTATATCAAAGAATAACACATGCACCCTTAAAAGAGGGGAATGGTATAACTTTAGAATGTTTTCACTTACTCATGGGTTCTCTTTGCTTTAAAATGACAAAATGTACACTCTAATGTAAGCTCCATTCCTTTTGGATGTTCAGACTGATGCATGTGTTTTGCTTGTCTGTTTCTGACATATTTTTTATATTTTTGACAAAACCTTTGAATCCAACAGATTCTTCTGATGGAATTTCTTGAACTTCATGCTTCTCTTCAGTGATAGTTTATTCTACTTTCTGCCTTTCAGCTTTCCTGAAATAGTTAAGCTTCTTCACTGTTAGAATCTCCTTCAAAGCAAAAGGAGAGGAGCTGTATTTATATTTTCAAAGGGCAAGTCCCACCCTTCCTGGCATCTACTTCTGTTTTGCTTCTTGCCCATTATCCACTATTGTTGCCTCCCTTGTCGTAAACATATAGATGACCTGTTTGAGTTTGGCCAAGTCAGGAATTTTCTGCAGTCATACACCATTTGATTGCTTTTCAGTTTGGTTGATAATATCTAAGCCCTCTTTAGAGATAGGTGTGGTGGTATCGTAGCTGAATAAAATTCATCCTTTCAGAAAAATGTATGTAAATAGTACATCCTCCTTTACTGCTTCTATATGTCTTTGTTTTCCAAAACTCAGAATAGCCAAGACTGCGCTAGTAATGAAAGTTTGAAATGTACAAAAATTCAATAAACAAGCAAAAAAAATTAAATGCACTTTTTTCTGTGTCGGCTATGTTAGATTATGTGTATTTATTTTTAATCTTAGAGAATGCAGAAACGAGCAGAGAGATTCAATGTTCCTGTGAGCTTGGAAAGTAAAAAAGCTGCACGAGCAGCTCGGTAAGTATGTATTATTGTTCCCTATACCTGTTTAATCATATAAATAGAAGTATATTCTGGGTGCTTCTTCTAACTATTGCTCTCTTAATTGGGACAACTTCAATTAAGAACTTCTGGAATTTGAACTGGACAACTATTATTTTGTAGGGATGCTTGTGTAAAATTGAGACCTCTCATAAATAACATTTTGCTCTCCATTGGACAGCTTTTGAAATGACTGGTTCTGATCCTTTTATTAGAAGTACGGAGCCTAAGCTTGTAGTGTCTGCTTATTCTGGGCTCTTAATTCCAGTTACTCATCACTGACCATGTGATCTGGGAATGATGACAATTTGAGTGAGTGTTTCACATCTATTAAGAAATGGGTTTATCAATTTAATAAAAATGAAACACAAGATGGGATGTTCAGAACAGTATTATGGAAGATGTAGATGAGACAGAGTAGGTATTTCTCTTATTGCTTTCCAGAACAATGCCAAATTCCTTTAAAATGTAGGAACAGCGTGCTGCACTGAATTGCTGTTTAAATTTCTAACAAATGTTAAATTATTCCTAAATGACTAAAATTCTTTTTTGTGAATTATATAATATTCTATGCTTTGATTTATGCTGTTATCAGTGCCAAAGATGAAAGGTTGCAAAAAGTTAAGATTGAAGCAAATATTTAGTATTGAAAGTTTGCCTTGTTCTGTCATCAACTGATAGGGTAGCTTGCATTATATATCTAAAATGTCCTGGATTTTGAGATGTGCAGAGAAAATTATTTGTACATCTATGATAGGATCCTTAAATTTCTTTGTGCATCTCAAAATCCAGGACATTTAAGATATATAATGCAAGCTATCCTATCCTGTTTGGTGACAGAACAAAGTAAACTTTCAATACTAAATATTTGCTTCAATCATAACTTTTTGCAGCCTTTCATCCTTGATACTGATAACAGCATAAATCTAAGCATAGAATATTATATTAAAATCATGATAGGATAAAAGATTAAGATGATTTTCTAGTTCCATGGAAAAAGGTTTTTCCGTGAACCAGAGGGGGTTGGTGGTTTTGTGTGCTGCCTGCATTCTGCAAATGGGACTTGACTTGTTTGTCGGCCTGGTTGCTGGCATGCCGCAGACTGGTGCCGGTCCATGGACTAGGGGTTGGGGACCCCTGTTTTAAATGGTAAAGATGAAACCTGGATTCACTGTTTCTTGCTCTTCTGATTAAGACCATTTTTATTTGCCAGGAAGGGCTTTCCTCTATTTTCAAATTATTCACAGTTCAGCTGTTCAACCTAGTCTGTTGTGTGTATGGCTTCAAACTTAAACATTACAGTTGCTAATACAGCTATTTTCTTCTCCGCAGGTTTGGTATGCCTGCAGTGTCAACTAAAGGTATGTGACTATGAGATTTAAAGTATATATTATTATGGCTGGTTGCCAATTAGTCAGTGGCTTAGACTGGAAGTGACATTTTTATCTACCTGGAATAGGCAGATTTTGTTTAATAGTGTTCAAGATATTGTTGCAGGAAATGTGTTCCAAGTAACGCTGCCTTTTGCAATTAACTGATGGTTATTTTGTCAGTGCCAACGGTGTTTAAGTTATGCTCCAAATGATTATTATGGTTTCTTGCACAGTCAGCCAGATGTTCAAATTGGATTTGACATTTTTATCTGCCTATTCAGTTTGTCCCAAGGACCCAGGATAGGCAGATGTTATTTGTTGATGTTAAAGGTATTGTTGCAGGATGTAAGTTGTTCCGAGTAAAGTTGCCTTTTGCAATTGACTGGTGGTAATTTTATCATTATTATGGTTTGTTGCATAGTCAGTCAGCTAAAGTTTAGACTGGATTTGGCATTTTTGTCCGCCTGTCCAGTCTTTCCAAAAGACGTGAAACAGGCAAATGTTGTTTCATGGTGTTAAAGGTATGATTGCAGAATGTAAGCTGTTCCACGTAAAGCTGCCTTTTATAATTGATTGATGGTAATTTTGTCAATGCCGATAGTATTGATGTGCTGCTCCAAATGTTTGGGGAATTGCACCCAAGGTATCGATTACAATTGGTACTATTTTTGGTTTCTTTTACCTCAGCCATTCTTCTATTTGCAGGTCTTTGTATTTTGTAATTTTCTCCAATTCTTTCTCTCCTGTTGTGCTGTCTCCAGGTATTTTCTTGTTCTCTATCCAGACTTTTTTTGTCTTTCTTATCTACAGTTAAGTCTGGGATGTTATTTGACAGGTGCTTATCTGAATTCTAAGATTCCAGAACACCTCAACCTTCTTCATTTTCTACTACTTTGTCTATTTTATGGTCCCACCAGTTGTTGCTTGCGGGCAGATTGTACTTCTTGTAGTTATTCCAGTATACCTATGCTGTTATTTTGTCATGCCATTATTTGGAGTTCCAGCATTTTACTTTTGAGAAGAGCTAATAATAAGTATCTCAAAAATTGAGATAATTTCCACATGATCATTCACAGCAAGTAGTGACTGCTTCAGATGAATAGTTTGTGACTCAGTTTATCTGTCCATACCAATCTAAGATGCCTTCTTTTGGAAGGTAATCTGTTAAGATATTGCAAGTGGCTGTGCTTAATTCCTACAGAGATGATAAGACATAGTAATGGCAGTTGATCACTCCCTGAATGAAAAAGTACAGTAATTTTTTTGCTAAAGAAGTATATAGCCACTATGCTTCTAACCAAAAGCGGATAATCTTCAAGATCCCCAAAAGGTGAGCTTGATCTCAGAATCATTCCTGGGAATAAAACAAATTTGATTGTTAACAAAAACAGTCTCCGCACACACCCATGGTAATGAAAGGGTTTATGGATTTTGTGGACTCTTCCTAATTAGGGAATAGGTGGCATTATACCTTTTTAGAAGACACCTGTCACAAGATTCCCATCCTGACATTAAAGTCACCAATCAGTAATCTGAGTCAGGAAATTTGTAGACTGAATTAGAGAGCCAGGTTTCAAAAAATCTTAGCCATTATTAGATTGAGCAATAAACCTTTTGCTGGAAAGTACATATTTTATTGTAATGGTTAAGGCATTGGGCTAGAAATTGGAGGGTGGACCATGAGTTCCAGTCCTGCTTTAGGCTCAAAGCCTTTCTCTCAGCCCTAGGAAGGAGGCAATAGCAAACCATTTCCAAAAACCCTGCCAAGAAAATTATAGGGACTTGTCTAGACAGTCTCCAAGAATCACAGGATTGAATGGAAGAAGAATAAAGATATTTAGTAATGTTAATTTTATGGGAATTGCTGTTGCTGTTCTATATAGAGAAAGACAGATTGATATTTGCATATGGAATGAATCTGATAATATTAAGTTGCCCTAAGGAGTGGTTGCCTCTCAGACTGGCTGGTAGAAAAAAGGAAGAGATATGTTTATGAGCTGAAATATTGAGTTCTAGCAAAACTAGGGTTGAACATTCAGTATATCAATATTATTAAATAAAAGTGGTAGATTCTGATTTACTTAAGCAAATGAAAGATGTTTTGGGTCCAGTAATTTATATTTTTTTTGTTTCAGGTCTGAACACAGAAAGTAAGACTACAGTAAGTAACTGTTTTGTTTCCTTATATAGTTGGCATGGTTTTAAATAAAAATTCATTAAAGCAATTTAACATGGACTATAATATTTATTTACCTGATCTGATAATCAAATATGTTGGATTTAATATCAATGTAATATTGTCCTCAACTGTAGCACTATTTTTTTATTTTAGGTGCCTCTGCAACTTTGTAATTTTATTCATATCTCTAAAAAGCTGTTGATCAAATAATTATTTTCTCCCAGTATTCTCCTGTTTTAAATCATTGTCTAATATCCTCTAAAACCTCAATCAAATGATGGACTTGACTTAGTTGCGGGATATATTTTGCTGTGTCAGTCAGTTTTCTAACATTTCTTTCCTCACGACCCAAAAGTCTTATTTTTGAATTTTTTTCTAAACATCCTTCTCATCGCTTAATTTTAAACATCTCTCTTCCTTCAAAGATCAGTTCTGCAAAGCATCTGTCTAATCTCTTAGTGTTCCTTTCCAGTCAAAATAAATATAAGATTTGTACATGCAGTATTCATCTCTGTTAAACCTTGTCTCCTTTGTTGTCAAATTGTAGAATGCAAGTTCCTTGGATAAGGAACTTTCAGCAAAGAAACATGATTCCTCCCATATATGTAATGTTTTGCTAAAGTTATTTTATAAAACATCTTGTAGATGACGATTATCAATACATTTGATTCATTGTGTAGATTAAGCCCTCTTCTGACTTATTTTTCTCTGAAGCCACTATTGAAATAGTATGGCAGAAAGATAATATTGGTCCAAAGTTAGCGAGTAAGGTGAAAATGAACTTGAAATAGGTCTCCTCAGTCCTAGCATAATACTGTAACCATTGTGCCGCACTTCAGGGCTATATGTGAACTAAAGCTAATGTGGGGTTTTTACGCTGAAGGAAGTGATCTTTAGTGATCTTTTTTAAAAAAGCAGAAATAGATTATACCTGTCTTCATCTGCCAGTTATCATTCCAAAGATATCTGTAGGACTACAACAGTGGGTAATTTGAAACTTTGATTCTCCCTCCCCCCATATTGGTAATTTGCCAAGAAGAGTACAAGTGTATACTCACACTCCTAAATCTTGCAGCTACTTCAAATCCTAGCAACAATATACTTCCTTTCCATTAGTATTATGCTAAAAGAAGAGAATGATCTAGCTTAGTAGCAAAAAGTTGTTTCCCACGACACTTTAAAAAACAAATGGGAAATTTCTTCTTGAATTTAAAGTGAGGCTTCTTTTTTCTTCCATATATAATTAATGTCTAATTGAAGCCTATAATACTGGAATATGTTGAAAATATTTTCATCTTCTTGATAGTTTGGTTACTTCCATGTTAAGGCGCTTGTTTGGTAAATGCACAAAGAGTGCTAGATGGAGTATTGAGTTGAAAATAGTGGTTTCCACTTTTCCCATTCATGCATTATTGAAAACAAAAATAATTGGTACTAATTGATCTGTTAAAATAATACCTGAAAGTTTTCTCAGAAGTAATTTGCAGTAAGCTACTGATGCTGTGGTGCCATTTTCATTTAATTCCATAATTTGTTCAAAGATTATTGCAATCTCAGTACAGAAAGAAATGTTTTATCATGTTTCAATAAATATATTCATGCTGGTGTAATTCCAGCACTTATAAATTTGAAATTTTTAAATTTATATCAATATACCTGTTTTCTATTGCTTTCTAGGTAAATATGGACAAATTAAAGGAAAGAGCTCAAAGATTTGGTTTGAATGTTTCCACAATCTCCAGAAAGGTAAGATTTTAGAACAAGCACTATATAGCAAAAGTGAATATTTGAACTTTTTTTAAAAAAAACATAAACTTGTCATTTTTCTTGTATGTATTTTTCCAGATCCATCAAGTTTTTAAAAGTTTTGACAGATTTTAAAGGATTTACACTAGGATGATAAATAACAGTACTCATCATCGATTAAGAATGCATAGCTATTCTTTTCAGATACGATAATTATAATATTTTTTTGTGGTTTAATCTTTTTTCTAAGATAGCAGATCTGCAAGCCCAGGTTTCTTTTCTCATTAGTGATAATCTTGTGTGCCTCTTCAAATTAATTCAGAGTTTGAATTAAGAAGAAAACTAAGACATTAAGGGTATTTCTAGCCTAAGCTAGAAATCTTTTCACTGTTTTCTAGTTTTCTTTGTGGAAGCGTTTTTTTATTGTTTAATTTCTTTGTTTTATAGAATATCTAGGGATACAAGCCCTTTCTTTAACTTGCCCAAACTTAAATTTTGCCCCTTATCAAGAAAACATATGGAGTGGTTCCTTCTCCCATTAGAAGAAGTTTCCAAAATTGAATGAAAAGACTTTGAATTTATAGTAAGAAAAATAACAATATATGGAATGAAATGTTCTTCAAGAATTACAGAAGAGGGATATGGCTGTGATTTAGCTGTGATTTCCCCCCTAACCTTTAGCAAATGAACTGCTCCATCCCCCTTGGAATTCACTCATGGAAAGTTTAATGCATTCCATTCTGTAGGAAGGCACTGAACCTGGCACCAGGGAATTCAACCATGTAGAAAATAACTAGAGGTGGAGGCCACTTTCCTTCCCATCCTTCTCTTGAGGGGGGGCAGGGTGAAATCGTGCAAGTGCATTAAAGCTGGAATATGTGGAGAGACAGGTCAGAGTGAGAGGCTGCTTAAATGTCATTAACCTTGTCATCAGGAGTGCACATTTTTCAGGAAAAATATATGCTTTGTCAGTCTTTATAGCCCGGTTTCCTTTAAGTACAATGGTGTAGGTGAGGCATTATATCAATTCTATGGTTTTTTTAAGAGCTCCCCACAATTTAGTTTGCCTAGAATTTGACCAAACATAAGCACTGTTTAATTTTAATTCTCTTTAAGAATATGCTTGCAGCTACTTACCTTAGCAAATTGATCATATTTTTCACATGGAGAAAAATATCAACAAGAGAATGACATGTTTCAGGGTTTTTAAAAAGGCAATCATGAAATGAATACTAGAAATGTGTGTTTTTTGCATAGGTTTTTACACTAGGTGTTTTATCTTTGTGATTGGCCTTACATATATCAAGCAATAATTTCATCCATTAGAACAATTATCAAGGATTTCATTTCTTTGTTCTACCGTTTAAGTAGAATTCAGCTGCTTAGAAATAGATTTCCTCTTTCTGAAGAGCACACTCATGAATTTTATTGAGGAATATTATTGCTTGCTTCAATTAGCCTCTAGTATAGAGTTGCCCACCTGGGTGTTCTTTATAGCTTTTCATCACAGAATAGCCTGGTTGCATGGGTCTTTGCAGATTTTTAATGCCATGCATTGCAGCAAAATCTTTACAGTAAACCATTGTCTCTCAGGAGCCACATTTCATTTCCTATTCAAATTGGTTTTGAAAAAGCAAGGTGGGGTGGGGGTTAGAAAGGGAACATAGCCAAAGGCAATTTCAAACCTGCTGGGACTGGGGGAGTAAACTTAGATTGGAGTGAGCAGCTCTTCAGCTAATCTGTAGCTTTGAACTTATTGCTAGTATAGAATCTATTAAGTTAAAAAAAATTCTCTTCCTAAAAGATAGCAAACATCCTCCTCTTACAGTAGATTGTTCCGGTTTGGTATAATAGAAGTGGCAGGTGTTTGCTTGCGTTTTTGTCAGAACAGAACCATCAAATAAAAATTTAAAATAAATCAGGAAAGCATTTTTCTTTCCTGAACTAATCGTACTCTCATGGGAGGCCGCCTTTTAAAATTTACCCTCTGACCTGAGGCTGCTGTCCCTTGATTTCAGTGAGTTACACTTAAACTGCTCCCTTCCCTTGTAAATTTCCCCTATATAGCAGCTGCTCTCTATACCACTCAACCCCTTGCTTCCCACTGGGAGAGCTGATAGCTTGCAGGCTTCTGTGCTGCAAGAGGGCCACACATTGTAACATAAAATCACATTCTCAGAGAGCTTGCTTTTTTCTTCTTTTTATGCATAAAACAATATTGTAGATATCCAGCAGGGGATTAAAGAATCTAAGAGAGCTCTGAGATTAGCATAAATGTACAGTACCTTTCTTTTTTTCTGCACTGTACTATGTGGCACCATTCTCGGTCAAATAAATGATTAAAACAATTTGTACTGTACATCATCTAATTTAAGGGTTTGGAAGTTTTGTACCTAATTAACCTTGAGCCTGTCAGAGGTTACAAATGGGAGGTAAAGTACTTGTTTGTCAAAGTCATGCTGCAAATGGAAATAAAAGTGCAAGTATCTAACCTCTGACATCTTAGCATCACTTTTCTTCAATTCTCAAACTGGGTTTCAGTTAAAAGCAAACAAAAGTAGAAAGTCCCTTGCTCAGATTTTCTACTTGAACCAAAATATTGGAGGTAAATAATCAAGCAGGGATTTATTCATGAACTCACGGTTATCCAAATGTAAAACGTCTCTTGGTGTTATCTCACTCCACTGAGAAAGAGAAAAATCAATTGGAACAAATATAGTATCTTTATTCATGAGTTGAAAGGCTGTAAAATAAAAGAAAGCTTCAAGGTTTTTCTAGCAGAAGAAACAGAAAAGTGTGGCAGAAAATAGAAAAGAAACAAAGTAATACAGCAGTGGAAAAAAGGATTCTTATCTTTTTGTTGTTTAGTAGCTTTCAACTCTTCATAACCTGAACATCAGGTTGCAAGTATTCTCTGTCAATCAAAACGCAAGTTCTTTTTGTGCCATTAGCGATGATATTCAGTTATTTTGTCTTATCTTGGCCTCTTTTTCAATTGCCTTTGACCTTTCCAGGCACCTGGGTCTTCTCTGATAATTCTTGCTTTTGCCTTATATGTCCAAAATATTTAAGTTTTAGATTCATTCTAAGTACATCCAGTGAATTGTTCTTCTTGTAGTCTAAAATATTCTGAACAATTTTCTTTGACATCCTAATTAAGAGGGATCCATACATCCTGTTCAGCCTTTCTGAAGGCACAAATTTATTCATTTATTTATTACCACCCATCTCACTATCCAAAGCAACTCTGGGCTGCTTTCATTACAATAAAAAGACAAATATAAAAACATTTAAACTAACAAGAATTAGATAAAATGAACCAGGTATACTAATGGTACAGAAGTGAGATCTTCTCTCTTAAATTCCACCAGTCACCTCCAGGGAAAAGTGTCCTCATCACAGCCTCGCCAGTTGGCAGTCAGGTTTTGAGGCCCTTCCAGAAGTCCCAGAGGGTGGGAGTGGATTTCAATTCTGGTGGCAAGATATTCCAAAGGGCGGAGCCCATTACAGTAAAAGTTCTTTTCCTAGAACCTGCCAGCTGAAATTCCTTGACTGATTGGGACTGCAGTATGCCCCTTCTGCCGGAAGGAGTGAAGTGGGCCAATTCCATTGATATGAGACATTTCCTCAGAATCTGGTCCCATGACATGAAAGACTTTAAAGATGATAACCAACACCTTGAATTGGACCAAGAGCAAGCTGACAACCAATAGTGCTTACATGCTCCACCGTAGAGCCTTCTAGAACTGGTGGCATGAACTCCTGAGGCCATTCCCAGGGATGGCATGTTGAAGTCACCTAGACCAGTGGTTGCCAACCTGTGGGCTGCGGACCACTGGTGGACCATGAGAGAAGTTTGGTGGCCCATACAAAAATCTGGCAATTATTTAAATTGTTTGTATAACTGTATGATTCCAGCTCCTAGAGGCACATGAGGTTGGGCTGCCTCCAAGGCTCAGAATTCGCTTGTACCTGCTGTACTGGAAGTGCTTCCGAGTGCCTCTCAGCTGGTCGAAAGCATGTGGATTCTGAGCCTCGGTTTCCAGCTCAGCCGACTTCTCTCCAGCTTTGAATGCATGAGGTAAGAGGTGGATAGCAGGGAATGGGGAGCCAGGTTTTATTTG
>JANHFO010008126.1:0-25213 GCA_032468095.1 Pareas carinatus | reverse complement strand
CCGGGGGGGGGGGGCTTGCGGTTGGACAATGGCAGTCCACTGCTAAGAGAAGCATGGGTAGCAGGAGGGAACTGCTTCACCCTGCCAAAGACAGCAGGTGGCGAGGGAGAACTGCTCCAGCCCGTGGAAGAGTGCAGGGGGGAACTGCTCCGGCCCGCCAAAGAACGCAAGCAGTGGGGGGGGGCTGCTCTGGCCTGCCGAAGAGCATAGGTGGAAGGGGGAACTGCTCTGGCCCACCAAAGGATGGGCAAGTGAGCTAGTCTGCCCAACTCTTCTTCCTCCACCCTCTTCAGCGTGGGCCCTGCAGGGATGGATGGAAAGCAGATCACAGGCCTTGTATGGCCCAAATCCCCATCTGGATCATTGTGATTCGCCACCTATTTGCATTGGGTTGGCAATGCCTGTCAACATAATCTTGGGATAGCATTAATACTAAGTAGCAGATGAGTTTAGCATTATCACTTTTAACAAGACTACCCTTAAGTCTTCCTCACTTACCGCAATCATGGCATACCTTGTTTCATACCTCCTTGTTTCAGCCAGAAGTTTTAATTTCAGCTTCTTGGTCCAATATTTGTGATGAATAAATATAATAAAGTAAATTGACACTTATATTTTGGTGTTCCCCTTCTGATATTTTGAATCATTCAATAGTTTGGGTCTATGTCCTCCTGCTAATCATGCATATTTTTAAGACATCTCATTGATAAAAGCATTTTTACTTTAGTGTTTTCAGTTTTGGTTGTCACATATGCTCCTTAAAAATACATTTAAATGTCTAACATTGTGAATTTTTTACTTGACTTTACAATGTAAAAGGTGAATGTTAACTAATATATGTTAACTAATGTATCTCCATATCTAGTATAGTGAATTGTCCTGTTATTGTTTTTTCTTCTCCCCACCCCTATTGTTTTGAAATGATGTCATCCTGCTCCAACTTTGGTTACCATGAATTTAGGCCTGTTGATTTTAGAATAATGAGACCTGACAAGATGAATAATAGTGCTGGCAGTCATGGCCCTTTCAATACAGGGTTGCTGAAAGCAAGGCCACCACCTCCCCCATGCTGTTAGCTGTTCTGAAAAAAGTTTAAGGGTCTGTTCAGCTCTTTGCTGTTGCTGTACAGATAGCACACAGATCCAAATATCTTATATACCTATTAAGGTATATTTTCAGTATTAGATTATTGAAAAATACATATATCTTTGCTATCAGTAATATGTTCCTTTATGTTTTATCTTTGGCTTATAAAGCTATTTGATTTTAAATTACGTCAACTTAAATGAAAATAGCTTTCAGCATCTGAAACGTATACTTTATATTTATTTAAATATATACAACATAACCTGCTTTAGAGAGCTTAGGCTGTATTAAATTGGTTCTAAATGGGCAGAATAAATCAAAAACCAAGAAATTCTTTTCATCTCATTATCTTGTACTCTTTCCCTTCACCTTGGAGTTTCCCGTCACTTTGTGTGTGTGTGTATTAGCATTAGCATTATATACTCATGCTTTGTAGCATGTCAGGCAACAAGAGTTCTCCAACATTTTCTGTTTTGAGCAAGTACTTCAGCCTCTTCCCATATGATGTTAGGAATCTTTAAGTCTTCCATGAACATTCTTCGCCATGTATTTCAAAAGTGTCCTCTTGGTCATTTGTCATCCGCGAGGTCATCTCATTGCCAACTTAGGGATTTGATGGTTCTCTGTGGGAGAATATGACCTGCAAATTGGAGTCTTTTATGTGTGCCAATGTTATATAGTTTCAGGAGAAACTCTTTTGGAGCACTTCTTCATTAGTAACATGGTCAGAATAGCGACTCTTTAGGATTTGGTAAATGCGTCTTTATTGCAAGACATCATGTCTTTTTCTAATACTTGCTAACGCCTTCCAGATCTCACTGGCATAAATGGCTGTTGGGGTCACTATAGGTGTGTTTGTATGTATCCATCCAACTCAAACATTGTGACTCAAAGAATAGTAAATAACAGAATTAGAAGGGACTTTGGAGGTCTTCAGGTCCAACCCCCTACTCAAGCAGGAAATGATAAACAAAAATAAAAGAAATAAGTACATACAATTTAAAAAAACGGATCAATGAAGTGGTAATCAGAGACTAAAATTTGTTTTATCCCATAAATGAGAGCTCTACTTATCCTGACCCAACCGAGCCTGTTTCAAATTGTTCCTACCCTTTACCACATTTTTACAGTGGTTGGCTTTGATTCAGAACTCACTGGTATTTTGCACACATCAAATATCTAATAATTTCTTGCCTTTTCTACCTACCTATTTTTATATTT
Organism: Pareas carinatus; assembly: GCA_032468095.1. Lineage (NCBI taxonomy): Eukaryota > Metazoa > Chordata > Lepidosauria > Squamata > Pareidae > Pareas > Pareas carinatus. The sequence continues at coordinate 22,906 of JANHFO010008126.1, read as the reverse complement.
ATTCTATTTGTTACAGTAATATTCTATGTTTCAGCTCGAAACCGTGTGTATAGCTCCTTCCTTTTTTCCTTAAAGGACAAATATGTTGTCAAAAGATCTAAACGTTAAATATAGATAGTTCTTGTTTAACAATCACAATAGGAATCAACAACTCTGTCATTCAGTGGTCACTAAGTGAAATAGCAACTGTGCTTGCAATCTTACTTTACCTATCCTTTGCTTCACGACCTGTGAAGGTCGTAAATACCAGGATTGGTTGTAATGTTACTTTTTCAGCACTATCTTAATTGTAAATAGTCACTAAACAAAGTAATCGCTAAACAAGAAGTAGCTGTAGTCTCTACTAAACTTTTATAACATTGGATCCCAAGTCACTGTCTATAAGAAGGCAAATAAAAATTCCAATTGTTTTGGATAGTATTACTATGCACAATGTATATGAATGAATAACAGACATTTTTGTTTCGATGGTGATTGTAAATCGAGGACTATCTCTAGTTTTTGTTTAGCTCTACCTTGTTTTTATTCTTATCAAAATGATTTTGTAATTTCTATTTTTCTTTCAGCCTTAACTGTTTCTTGTATTTTTCTCACATTCTCACCTTGGGCAGCAATCATTCTCTTGTGTGCTTTGTTTCTTCATCTACAGCCACTTTCAGTTTGGCACTATACCAAGCATCCTTTCTGCTACTTCCTGTTAACATAGCTCTCCAGACTTGTGTTAGTAATAATTTTTTTCATTCTGTTCAAAGCAGCTGTCACTTCTTCATTCCTTATGTCTACTTTCCTTTCATTCTGTTGGAAGAGTTACCTGTCTTACAAGATTTGTTCATACAAAACTCATATTTCCTGTTATTCTATTTTGATTCTTGCTTTTTTCACTTTGTTTCTACCATTCCATTTTTTCCTCCAAGATCCACTGTTGACACTACCAAAAAATTATATCTTAGATTCAAAACTTTTCATTGTCCAGACTATTTTTTTCTTTTTATGACCCTCATTTACAACCCAGACTATTATGCACACAAAATGGTCAGACTCTGAAATGCCCACAACAGAACAATGGCTGGTAAAGATGACAGAACTAGCAGATTTAATAAAATTAAACTGTTTGATTAGAGAAAGATCAACAACTACATTTATTACTGACTGGAAACCACTTGTGGATTTCTTGCTGGAAAAAAAAATGAACGTGTAATTTATGGATATGAGGTTTTCTTTATTTCTGTCTTTTTCTTTTCTATTTCTATTTTCTTTTTTTATTCTTTTCTGTGCTTTATAATCCTCATTTTCTCATTCTATTTACTTTGTTAAAACATTATTAAATAAAAATGACAAAAATGTATTATCCTTGCAACCTTCACTAATCCTCTCCCTTGTTCCTCATGAAGAAATAGATCAGTCATGGTTTTAGACATATATTTATTCTTTCACTATTTGTTTGTATGAATAGACTTATTCTTGAACCATATATTCAAAACACACCTTTTACTGACCAAATAATCATTAGTCAGAATTCTCATTTATTCTTGGACATCTAAATGTCCCTGACATTTCCCCCCTCTATTCTTTTCATTTCATTTTCAAATACTCATTAGAATAACTTTTTATCATATACTAGACCATGATATACAATTATGAATAGCTTATCATTTCCTAATTTCATTCATTCTTTCTTATATACTCTCCCCCATCTCCTAGTTTCACAACTCTACAGCTTACCAATTATTTCTTCACATTAGTGAATTCATGCTTTTAACAATTTGATAGTTTTCCATATCCTGGGATATTTTAATATGTGCCCATAAATACTGGTCTCTGCTGTTCATCACAATTGTGGTCAAGTGAGTCTTTTTAGAAAGATTGAGGTAGTAGGCTACATTACTACATTGCATCAATGGTGCATGCAACATTCTCTACTAACAGTGACAACAACACCTGTCTGGACACATTTTGACCAACAGGCAACAAGCACAATCAAAGTATGCTTCTACTCAAGCATGTTTTTATTCTTGCAATCTAGCATTCCTAATTTAGAACTTACCTTGCAAGCTAACATACTGAACATAAAATATTGCAATGCGCTCTACATGGAACTACCCTTGAAAAGTGTTCGGAGACTGCAGCTGGTCCAGAATGCAGCCGCACGAGCTGTTGTGGGCATACCTAGATATACCCACATTACACCAATTCTCTGCGAGCTGCACTGGCTCCCTATTGGTCTCTGGGCACAATTCAAGGTGTTGGTTATTACCTTTAAAGCCCAACATGGCTTGGGGCCAGGCTATCTGTGAAACCGCCTTCTACCGCATAGTTCTCAGCGACACAGAGTTGGTCTCTGGGTCCCGTCAACTAAACAATGCCGTCTGGCGGGCCCGCGGGGGAGGGTCTTCTCTGTGGCTGCCCCAGCTCTGGAACCAGTTACTTTCAGAGATCCGGATCATCCCCACCCTATTGACCTTCCGTAAAGCTCTGAAGACCTGGCTTTTCCGGCTGGCTTGGGGCAATCGACCTCGCTTGATGATCTGGCGAGGTCCAGCCATGAATGGTGTGTGAGTGTGTTTTAAATGTTTTAAATGTTTTTAATATGAATGTTTTAATTATGTTGTGAGTCGCCCTGAGTCCTTGGAGAGGGGTGGCATACAAATTTAATAAATAAAATAAATAATAAAATCGTCCATGAATCTGCATATCATTCTTGCACAGGACAATAATGAATAACAAGTGAGAAAGTAAAGATATATAAGGCAGTATTAAATACTCTCATTTGGAACAAATATAGTCCTGTTGCAAGTACTGGTTAACATGGAAAAAAAGCCTTGTGCCCTTTTGCGGTAGGAAATCAGGTAAAGAAGAAGAACTTTAGGGTTATGCACAAAATGTATAAATCTTTTGTTCCACGTTTGAAACAGAACACCACTTGTATTCTAGCAAACAAAACATATATTCAACTATAGAAGCTAGCAGGAATTTTTTTAAAGCCACTTGTTTTCTCACTTTTCATCATAGGGCAACTAGTAGGTAGTATAATATAGTAATCTGTGCTTAGCAACTGTATACAAACTGCATGTATTACTCTATGTCTAAGAGGATGTTTTAAAACTTTAGTTGTGTAGTAAAGAACAGAAGCAACAATTAAATACACATTTTGCAACTGGCCCACTTTGCGCATATCAACTGAACTAAGTGTAGCAAAGAAACAATGATAATGGATTCACTTCAAGAATACATCCCCTGACAAACTTAATAAAAGCCTAAATGCATTTTTCTAATTGTTTGACTCTGTTTGCACAGCTAAACAATTAGATTTTGCTGTCCATATTCTGAAAGTTCAGTCTCATAGCAACAGTGTAGTGTGTGTGTATACACACACACACACATACATACATACAGTGCATACCTATGCATCTTGCCTTAAAGGAACAATGCACACAAGAACATTACATCAGAAGGCACAATGTAAATCTGCTAAAATGCTTCCCAGGTATCAAAAAATTAATTATTTTTGAAATCCCTATTTACTTTAAAAATGTTATCTAGGTTTGATATTAAAATGGAATGGTATGTTTTTTCTGTGCCCCTCACTTTCTGGTATTCAGTTTGTGTGTGCTTTCTGACAAACTCTTTGGAACTTATATAAATACATGATTTATCTCACCAGATTAAACATTCATATTCACAAAGATATAATGATCTGTGAATGCAGTTGGCATGTTCTAATTATTTAGATGGTATAGTTATTGGCATATAAATATTTTCCTATATATTTTCCTTCTAAATTGTAATTGAAAATGTAAAAAAATATTATTTTAATTATTAATTATTTACTTTAATATCAAATTGGTTCTGACAAGATACTATAGAATAATACCCATGCACACACACACACACACATCATTTTACTTAAAATAAAAATATCTAATGCTGGAGATAACTGTCAAAATAATTTTTCTAGATTTTGGAAAGAGTGAAAAACAATCTGTCTCAAAATAGCATACTGTTCTAAATTTCTATAGCAAGTTTTAATGTTATGCCTTTACTAAATAGATAGTATAGGCAATACTAGTATTTATGAGAAGAATTAAATGCAAAAATAAAATTAAGCCATGGTTGTTTGTGCTTTCTAGCTTTCATTTTGTCATAGATTGGATGTTTGTCATACTTCGGTATTTAGGATTAAAACTGCTATTAATGTTAAGTGTATATCATTGGCCACACTTACATTACATGATATTTTAAAAATAATGATGAGAGAATTCGAAAGGGTCAGCAGGGCTCCTGATCTTTGCTTTCTTCACAGTGTCATTTGAAAAGGCTTTTGAGTCCACAACAACCTTAGGGAAAAGTGGAAGGGTTGCTTAAAGCAAAGACAATGGCAAGGGGTACTCTTCGACTTCACTTTGTCCAGTCATCTGGTTCTTCATTTGCCCCTGCTGTGAAACAGAACTCACCTTTTGTCTGTAACACAAATACATCTTTTGCTTCAGCCGACCCCCACCCTTTGCCTTCTATTATAATTCAATCAATGATGTCATTATGTGTGCCATTCAAGGAACTGTTGAACCACATGGCTGCTGGAATTTGGTGGAGCAGCTAGAAGAAAAGAGAGCTTCTCTCTCTCTTCCTCCCTCCCTCTCCCCCTCCCCCTCCCCGTCCTTCTGTGTTCAAGAGTTTATTCTGATTTTAACTAGAAAAACAAAAATCACAGTTATTTTTTAAATACCTGTTCATGGTGAAAAAACCATATGCAGAGTAGTTGTATATGAGGTCAACTTTATATTTTTCTTTAGAGTGAATAAACCTTTGAAGCTTTTTCTGGCTTAACCTCCCTCCCCCAGCACATTGTCATTAATTTTGTACTTCATTATTTTTTGTATGTTTGATTTAATAAAATACTTGTTCAGTATTGCTAGAAAAATAGTGCTTTATTTATATAAAGCAAAATCTGTAGGTTTTGAAATATAACTAATGTTCCTGTGATATTTGCTAAGAATTTCTTCAATGTGTTGGTAACAGTCGAGCAACCTCCTCTGTCACGTAACTAAGATTGCTCCAATAAATTTCCTTGGCCACCTGAACTACAGGGAGGAATGGTAAGGTTGCACTTGTGCGTGTAGTAAAGGCTTTTTTTTAAGATTCTTAAGCATATTCTAAAGGAGTCTAGCTCAAAGCCTGTAAAATTAAGTGTAGCCAGTCTTTTAAAGAATAAAATCTCATGTAACATAATACCATCCATATTCATGGCATTCTGCTCATATTTGTAGGGCATGATTTTAGAAATAAAAATAAGGAAAACTAAAAATGAAAGGAAGTTAAGATGGAATAAGCAGAAGAACCATATATGAGGATTTGATTTTTTCCATTTATTTACTGTAGAGCATTGGAAAGCCTGTCACTCATTTCTGACTTAACTTTCCTTAATATAAGTTTGGATTTTGAGATACCAGGTTGCTATAAAGGTGATACATATGTATTATTTTATGTACAAATGACCATTTCTCACTACTGCAGGTGCAGCATCCTGATTAATGTGCTACATATAAAAAGAACAAAAATCTCTTTTAAAAAAATATTTGTATAGCTGCCCATTTTACCTATCATGATTCTGGGCAGTTACAACTATTCATAAAACAATTTTAACATGAAAAAACAACTTTAAAAGAATCCTGATGCCCGTTTGGTAGGAAAAGGCGAGTCTCAGAAACTTTTCAGGGACCAGGAGAGTAAACGCCTGCCAGCTCTCAGAGGGAAGGATGTTTCAAAGGGCACAGGCTGCTACCAAAAAGTCGCCCTGCCTGATTCCTTTAAATGGCAATAGATTTTTTAAAATGTTTGCAGATGTTTAACACTGAATCTTAGTAGAATCTCATAGAGTTCCTATTAATGTGTCAAGAGATTCTGAATGAACGAAGGACACCATAGTTGAGGGTCAGTGCATTTATTTCATAAAGTAATTCAACATGAAATGCGCCAGTTTGAAAAAGTATTTTTCTCTCAGTTCAGTTAAATAGAGGAATAGGTAGATCCAGTTACATAACTACTTCATTGAACAATTAGAGCTGATATGGGCCACCACTGCTATACGTACGTACCCTGTTTCCCTGAAAATAAGAGCTAACCAAAAAATAAGCTCTAACATGATTTTTCAGGATACTTGTAATATAATTCTTACCCTCCAAATTAACCCCAGTTAAGATTTTCAGACAGGCAGGCACGTTTAGTACCCTACTTCCCCCAAAAAAGTTCTAACTGGAAAATAAGACCTAATGTGTATTTTGAAGCAAAAATTATTATAAGACATGGTCGTTTTTTTTAGAGAAACAGGGAAATGTTCACCATAAAGGTTCTAGAGGTATGTCGTAATTCACTTAGAAAAATTTCTGAATGCCTCTGTAAGGTTGATGCCTATTAACCTGAAGAAAACTACAAAGCCATTTCTCAGGTTCTGGGGCTCCCAGATAGAGACATAGTGAGTTATGTTGCCCCCCCCCCAAGGTAATGACTTAGATTCAAAGTTCCAATTATTTATTTATTTATTTATTTAAATTTATATACCGCCCTACTCCCGAAGGACTCAGGGCGGTGTACAGCCATTAGCACATGAAAAATACAAATATAACATTTAAAAGCCAGTTAAAATAATTAAATAGTTGCTGTCCACAATTTAAAACCAATTTCAGAAAATAAAAACTAATTAAAACCAATTTAAAAACCCACCCCAGGGAGACATATGGGAAATCAAGATAGCCTGGCCTGGATAAAAAGATAAGTCTTGAGAGCATGCTGAAAGACTCGGAGATCAGAGATAGTATGTATCTCCGGGGGGAGTTTGTTCCACAAGGTCGGAGCTGCCACAAGAAGGTTCTAAACCTTGGGGTCGCCAGGCGACATTGTCTGGCTGACGGCACCCTAATAAGGCCCTCTCTGTGGAAGATATTGGTTGGTAACAGGTGTTCCTGCAGATATCCCGGCCCTAAGCCATGGAGCGCTTTAAAGATGGTAACCAGCACCTTGAAACACACCCAGAAGACCATAGGTAGCCAGTGCAGCTCGTGCGAGAGCTGATGATCACATTTTGGGGATTGACAATTATCCCACTTTTACTGCCAGTTGCAGTATCCTGCACTCACATGACTGTGATTTACATTTTTGCCAGAAACCAACATTTATTTCCAGTTTTGGGCATAAAAGCACCCATTGCATATAGTGGGTTATTTTAGCAACTGCAGCATTTGCTTAACAGCCACTGCAAAAAAAAGTTGTAAAATTGGGCATAGTCACATGATGGCTTGCTTAACTACCAGCACAAGTTAGGACAGCAATTCCAGGCTCAGTTATGGTAAAAACCAAGGACTACTTGTATCTGAATCCTTTTCAGTTGAGATTCAGACATAGTTGCGGGATGGAAATTGCAATGGTTGCACTGATTGATAATGTTTGTACATCCCGTCTGGACTTATTATCTCTCATCTGCGTTTGATACCATCAGCTATGATATCTTTCTGGATAATTTGTTTGGGTTGAGGTCACTGTACTCCACTGATTCCAGTCAGTGGACAGCGCCAGTCAATGAGGTGGGAGTTCAGTTGGTGGTCTCTCACAAGTAGAATACCTCAGGTTTGGTTCTCTTTCCCCTACTTGTAGTGCTTTCGTGAAATCACTGAGGATATCATCCATCATTGCAGGATGCAGAATCATCAATATGCTGATGATACCCAAATATTTACATATTCTGTAATTATCTTTGTATACTGCTAAGAGACACTTGATCGTAGTAATGGAAATCTAATAAATATTAATGATCTTAGTTTTCCCAAAAAAGTAGATAATTTCCGATTTCTGGAGGAATGTTCTGTTTACCGAAGACTCTAAAGTAAATAGAGCCAGTTTAGTGTTGTGGTTAAGGTTACAGAAATAGAAATGGAGAGAGCACAAATTCTAGTTCTTAGATATAAAAGCTAACATCTAAAGTGTGTGTATTTTTTTGAACTTGGAAATAAATGCCACTGAGTTCAGTGGACTGACTTCCAGTTAATAGGACATAGTAAAAGGCAAGAAAAATATGCAGCTCAGAGGTTAAATGAGAGGTTGGAAATCATAGAACCTTTCTTTAGATTGTTCAGGAAAAGATTGGATTGGATTTTATCAGCAGAGTATTGGCATCCAGGACTCCAGAAGCCAAGATAGACATAGCTGGTTTATTTCTTGAAAACCAATTGATTTGCAAGTCTTCATGAGAAATTGATTTACATTTTTACAGACTTTCTGTCATATGAGAATATATTTCTTAGATATCATTGACTGATCTCAGAAAAACTGAAAATTAATATTTCAATAGGAAATTTCCACAAAACCCTAAAGTAGTAGCCTAGACTGAAAAAAAACTTGAAAAGATAAAAACAGGTGGTTTGTATATTATTGCCAAGAGGATGATGTAGATGTATTCATGTCATTGCCAGGAGTTAGACTCAGGGAAGAGAAACTTAATTTAGATTCACTATGCTAGTAAATATACTATAACAGGTAGTATAGCCATGCAAAACTTTGAAGGGGTGTTTCTCATGTATGAAGCTTCAGATTAGGCATTCTCTCAAAGGGTTAGAATTCCCTGGCTTCTAAGAGTGAAATGGCTAGGTTGCTGTGGCTTTTGTGACTCATCTGAGCCTTTTCTTACAACACTAGCTGTAGCGCTTGTTTAGCTTTAGCAAACACTGCGGGTCTGCTTGTAGTTGCCCTGAAGATGACTATCCCTGAACAACTTCAGTGTGCATTGACAGTCTTCAAGGTTGGATAACTTTGGTAAATAGCTCAGGCAAGGTGTGTTGAAGCCAATCAACCTGTAGCCATCTTTGGTTGGGAGGCAGTGAGAACCTAGCTGTAGTACTTGCCAACCAGTGTTTCAGGTTGGGTGGCTTTGTCATGTACAGAGAACCTGCTGGAGTTGCCTCTGCATATATGCCAGGCATCATCCAAACTGTGAGAACTCTTCTCCCCTCCCCAGCTTTGGCCCAAAGCATTTTGAGTGCACTAAATTAATTTCCTTGAGGTGAATTGGCTGGACTCTTCCCATTTACCAATTAAGCACATCATCTCCACAGCCTGTTCAAATGAAAATAATTTGTTTCTCACTAATCTCTTACCTAGTACAATCTCATCTCTCTCCTTCCCTCCCTCCCTCTCCCTCTCCCTCTCCCTCTCTTCCCTATTTCTTAATGCTTTTTAAAATTAATAACATGTTTTGTTTTGAATTTTTTCACAATAGAAAAGATTATGAAAACGTAAGCTTATTTATCCTGTATCACATTAATGCTAAAAGCATCAAATTTGGCAGCTAAAATCAAAATTAGGATAAAGTCTAAAGTTCTAGTTTTCTGTTGAATTTAGCATACATCAATTCGTATGTAACATGTTTAGTAGTGAAAGTTCAATTTAAAACTTTCATTCTTATCATAAAGGTGATTCAAAATATTAGTCAAGATATTTTATAATAGCGTCCTAATTTTTTAACTTCTTACATGTAAAAGATTGTAAATAACAAGAAGGGCCCTAATAATGTAGCTTTCTGTAATAAAATAAGAACATAAACTATATATTGTTGATTATACAAAACTAATTACAATTTTTTATTACCATTTTCTCTTTTCCCACTCTCAGTTTTGGTTTTATTTGTATTCAAGAAGCATGTAACAGTCAAATCCAGAGTTTATTATTGCAGGGTGCATTATTCCCTTAATTTATGCTCTTATGTTGACAAGAGTGAGCTACTGCAACTAAAAGATTTCTATGTCCAAATGAATGCTCTTTGTCCAGTCTTTTTGTCAACAGCCTCCTCAATGGCATATTCATTTTTAAAAAAATTATGTCAAATATAACTAAAAAAAAGACAACCAACTGGGAAGAACAAACAATATGCCACAATGATAGTCAGATTATGCTTTCTTTACATTATAACTAACTCCTGGCCACATTATTCTTAATAACAGTATGGTTTTTATGACAAATCATTATATAGCTGGGACATCTGGAATAAAATAATTTGATAGCACAGTTCTACATATTGATTTTAAAATAGTAATTATTTTTATTCTCGTCATCTGTTAATTTTCCATCTCGGTTGACCAACACTTCTAACTTATAGGATCATTAACAGATCCTCCATCTATTGTCTCACTAAATAAATTCAACGGGGTCTAGATAAAATATGTGATGAGCGTTAAAGTGAATCTCCACATGTACTGGCTATATGCAGGGGAGTTCTTTTGCAATGTCATAGTATTTGTGCATTGCAAGACTCGTGATCCTGAGAAAAAAGACATATTCAAGGAGTTGCTAACAGGTACTGTGCAGCATTCCCCCCATTTTCCCTTTGAATTTGAAACTCTGATTACCTTGAATATATCCTATGACAGTGATGGCTAACCTTTTAGACACTGAATGCTTTGACGAGTCGCGGATAATGAGTTGCAGCTCATGACATCATTGCCCAGCGCCACTACTTTCTTTCTGAGCATGCACAGCTCTGGGGCAATGCTGGGGCGACTTGGCTCGTGTGCCAGCAGAGAGGACTCTGCATGCCCGTTGCAGCATGCATGCCATAGATTCGCCATCACTGTTCTATGACTTCATGATCTGATCCTTTGTCTAATTGCAATCTCAAATGCAAGACCAATAGTAATGGATATATACAATCCTTACAAACTAACACACTTCACTTATTCACCTTTCCGGCATTGATGACGTTGCCTAGTTTGGTAATGAAATGTTTGCAACCCACATATCTAAATCAGATTACTTTTAGCAACATAAGTATAACATATTTTTGAAAACATGGGCTAATATTTGTCATGGTTATCCTGTTCTATACTAAAATATTTGGTAAATTAACTGTTAAAATTGAACTCTAAGCTCACTACATAGAATATATATATATATTAAAATATTCAAATAGTACAGAAATGCTTTGTTATGTTTTCTCCTGCACCTGAGATATGTTTCTTTCACTGTTCCACATGGCATTCCTTATATATGTTTCGTCCTCTGATGTCTAGGTCAAAGAATGCTTTTCAACTACAGAATTAAACGCTGGGAGTTGCAGGTGTGCTCTTAACATATGGCTGTGACTTTTTTTGTGCCTCACTCCCCTGCTGATCCTGTTTGGAGCAAGCATAAACTTTTATGTATTTGGTATTTTGACACGGAGAGCTTTCAGATCTGCTGACTCTCAGAACTTTGCCCTTTTACAAATCCAACACCTCAGACAATTTTGATCTGTTAAGCTTTCTGTTTTTCTTGGCTTATATTTTTATCCTAAGTAGAGGGAGTTTAGGAAATAAAAGAAGGAATAATGAAGGTAATAATTCCTAATATTCAACTTCCCTCATTCCTGCATTTGAATAAATTCTTCGTTTATACAAGCCAATAATGAAATGTATTTGTGATTAAGAGATCTAAATATTTTGTTGTACAAATACATATCTAATTCTTGTACAGCAATGTTGTACAGTCATTTGTCTACTTCCTAGATACATTTATGTCCAACAAGCATTCAAAATTCTTAGATTTAGTGAATAGAATCTACGTGATATAGCGAATAAAGATGCTATTTCAAATTGAGGTGGAATTAAATATTAATTATAGTGTCTTGCTATCATTCATTATGTAAGCAAATACTTTGATATTTCATATTTTAAAATCAAATTGTGTTGTGAATTTGTCAGTTGTCTGCATAGAAGCAAAGCCATGAGCCTTCTTAATGTGGATCACAAACACAGCTTCATTTTGAAATACCTTTGAGTCTCAGAAAATATTATTTCAATGTACATTCTTGTTCAGATTACCTAGAATTCTTGTTGAAGCATACCGTATAAAAGAATGGAATTAACTGTGTAGTATTTTACTTTCTCCTGATCTTTAAAGTAAGAGCTTTGTCTGTTTGATCCTAAAAGAGGAAAGTTAGTCACATATTGGCATTTCGTGGAACAGAGTAGGTATATCATAACAGCTTCTTGTTTTTGCCTGTCCCACCGTTCATAGGGTATGTGCAATGTATAACTGTTCTTCATGAATATTTTGCAAAGTATTATCTAGGGCCATAAAGTAATCTGCTTCACTAGATGCATATACTATAACAAATTTCTGTCACTCCAGTTCCACCTACTTACTGTTGATTATTATTCATATAGCTGATGCACACATACACAACATAGTGTCCACTAGGCAAAAGGGCAAGAACATATAAATATATTGGGATGAATTTCAAAAAGATGGTGGGTGACAGCTGTGAATCTGAGGATTAGAGTGTTTTGAAGAACAAAACTATCAGTTGCTGTCATTCACCCTCCGGATATGAAATTGGAAGCCAGCTACTCGTGAGTGTTTCATAACCTTTACCTTTTGGAGGTCAAGGCCATGCCATCATTAATCTACCATCGCCTGAAAGCCTGGAGGCTCTGCTTTTCATCCTATCATCCGTCATGCTACAGTGGAGATAGAGGAGTAGTGGCCAGAAGGGTTCCTCTTTATATATGCCCTCCCATTGGCTTGTAAAATTCAACTCCTAATATAGTCTTATGGTTTTTTTAAAGGATAACTGAAAAAATTCATGGTTTTAGCTCAATTTTTTTTCTGCATTACCTGTAATTGCATCTGTTTGCAGAGTACATAACTAATGTGTTTATTTTGCACTATTGATTTGATACCAACTTATTACGGTATCATAATAAGCTCAATACCAAGTGGAGCTTATTACTAAGAAAAGAGGTCAGTGAATTTCTAGATCTTAATCTTTTTAATAAAGAAGACATAATCTTGAGAGTGTAGAAAATAATAATTCTGTTTGATTTACTACTGTATGCTTGTTTTACTGTATACTACCTTGTCATCATAATGTTGGGCAGCCTTATACATTTCTAAAATAAAAGGGTTCATAATAACAAGCTAGGCAGAGCATTATAAATTCTTGCTGTTTTTATTTTTATGTTAAATTTAGAACAATTTTGATATAGGAAGAGAATGAGCTACCTTTTTATTATTTTTTATTATTATTCCTTTCAGTGGCCCCAGTCTTAATTGAAAAGATGCTTTATCGTTTGAGTAGCTAAACTGAGATTTCTGAAAGGCTTTCAAGACCTGTTATTTTATTCTACAACAATATTTCATTTTACAAACATTCCTAGAGTCTGTGCCGCTTCTGTTATTTAATATCTTGTCTACCTTGAAATGCTACCATGATAGTGAATATCTTGCTTGCCCAGATGAGTGGTGTCCAACAGGAAAGGTCAGTATATAGTTTGGGAGTGCTCCCAAATCCATCATTGTCAATGAAATCACAGGAGGCCCTAGTGCCTAGAAGGCAGAAAGAACTGGCATCAGTTACAGACAGCTTTGCAGTATTTTAAATACAGTTAGGTGGGTAACAAGGACTGGTAATCAAATGACACCATATTTTGTTGTCTGTACCAACAATTTTGCATCTTCTAAGAAATCGTGAAATTGGAATGACTAAAATGTTGGGAAATTTGGGAGGAATATAAGGGTAGAATGAGTGTCTTAAGGAACCTATTTCATTTTAATCCAACACTGGCCTGATTCCCCCCCCCCAGTTCTAGAATGTGGTTTAAAGGACAAAATAGGTGACCCAGGCCTTCTAAAGCACAAGTATCAATTTTCCCTTCAAGTGGCAATTGTGGCATCATATACATAGATTAAAAAGAAGTCATATTAGAGGGCTGGTCCTACAATAGGGAAAAGAGTGCTTCCAGTCCTCACAACTCATCCCTTTAACTTCCCAAAAATAGGGAATAACCAGCTGCTTAATTGAATAGGTCAGGCTGATTTCCACCTGCAGAGAGATGCAGTTCTGAACATAAAATGAGGCTGAACCATAAAGGAATATGTATGTTGAAACTGGCCCTTTAAATTGTACTCAGAAGCTAACAGGGAACTAATACAGGATATAATATGATCCCACTGACTGTTGCCAGTAAATCCCTTGGCCACTATTTTGCAGCAATTGAAATTTCTTTAAAAGCAGCCCTACATGTTACAGGAGACCAAACAGATGGTAATGAGCACATGAGCTCACATTCCAGGTAATGCTGCAATTGGCCAAAGGGTAAATATCCAGCAATCCAGTAGCCGAAAACATCCTCAAGTCTTCAGTTGTTTGAAAGTTACAGGCCAGGAATTCCAGATCCAAATAGAAAATGCTCCAATCAGAAAATGATTCCACCAGCCTTGAAAAAATCACAGCAAATTTACTGGCAAAATGTTGTGCTATATTATATGCCACCTGGTCACAGAGGCCAGGAGGTTATTCCGCTTGGCAGCCTTTATCAAAGTGTTAACTACTGAAAAAGAGCCGCTGGACAACAACCTACCAATACAATAATTAAATAAAATAAAAGCACTTTGCCACATTTATAATCAGAACTTTGTACTTTGTCATATGTCCATTCTTAGTCAAGATTCACTTGCACTTCTGTATCATCTTCCAGAGATCCTACAGAAAGCAAGGAGTCTCCTGGGATCAATCAAGAGTGACAAACCTGACCCTCATCTGACTTGCCCACCAGATTGCCAGGGAAATCCCAAATGCCCACCAGAAACCAGCCTCATTCATAAATTGCCTAGAGTGGGTCACCTAAATACCCAGTTTCCCCGAAAGTAAGTCATCATCTGAAAATAAGACCTACTTACTGTTTTTACTCTCACTGAAATGTAAGGCATTCCCAAAAAATAAGACCTCCCCGATAATAAGGCCTCAGACTTATGGTTCTGGGTGACCTCGGTGGAAAAATAAGACATCCCCTGAAAATAAGACCTAGCGCATCTTTGGGTGCAAAAATTAATATAAGACAGTGTCTTATTTTCGGGAAAACACAGTATGTTCTTCTCTATTTCAATCCTCTGTTGCCGGAAGTGCCATCATCTATCTTTCATTTCTTCATTGGACGACCAAGACCTCTTCTGCTACTCTGTGTAAGCTAAGGAAAACCACTGAAAACAGCATAAGGCCAGCAAGCATCTGGAAGCTTAGCTACTTCCATCTCTGATCACTTGAGATCAGGAGTGGGCAACTATAGTCCCTTTATGACCAGGGGACTTCAATTCCCAGAATTGGGAGCATGGTTGGCTCAGAAATTCTGGGAGTTGAAGTCCACAGGTCATAAAGACGCCACGGTTGCTCACTTCTGCTTGAGATCTTCACAGGTGGACAGTAGTTTAACGCCCAGCTGGTACAAGGGGCCCACATATTCTTTGCAATAAACTATATGCTGCAAGACCCTGTGATTTTTGATGGTCACACATTTCATTCAAAAGTCATAGACTCCATGAAAGTAAGATGGTTAGAAACAAGCCCAGTTCTCTGTATCAGAGTTAGTCCTCCCCTCCCCAATCCCTGTTCACAGCTTCTATGAATAAATTGAGTTTTCTAGTGTTGTGGATACAACTATTCTATTTTTATTTTATTTTCAAGAAGTCAATTTTAAGACTACTCCCCAAAACAATTATTAGACCCTTCCCCATTTGCCTTATTGCCACATCCTCTAGTTCTTTCTAAGAAGGAGAGATGTCTTATATAAATTACTTGGTGAATAAAAATAATTCAGACTTTCTTAGGTAAATATTTTCCTCTCACCCCACTGAAATGAGAACATTCAAGCAGTGAGTCATATAGTAAATATAAGTTCACCTGCTATTTCTTAAATGTTGGGTTTTTTTAAAAAAATTCTTTCTGGAGTTGATACAAAGGGTAGAGAGATGGAGAAGTAAAGGGCAAATTATTATTATAAGAAACCACTATTTGTTTCCTTGTTTGACTTTCATGATTGAAGGGTCAATTTTAAATATTGACTTTTAAGTATTTCAACTCTTATAGATGGATAAATTTGAATCAGCATGTTCTTAGCTGATTTTGAGAGGTAGCATTCCTAGATTTAATCTTTATTTTAAAATAATTGGGGTTCCTTTCTGGATTACTTTATTTTATTTACTTATAGCCACCATTATAATTTTTAGAAACAATTCAAGGTGACGGACATATACTCCTTCCTCTCCTATTTTCCCAATAAAAACAACTCTGTGAGGTAGATTGGACTAAGAAAGAATGACTGCCCCAATAAGAAGTTGGCTTTCATGCTTAAAGCAGGACTAAAACTTGCGGTTTTCTGGTTTCTAGCCTGGCGCCTAAACCACTAGATCATATATTTTCATCGGCCCACGGTGCTGCCCTGGAGACAGCAAGGGACCAGCCTGCACCGCCTTGGCTCCAGCCCACTTTAGCTGGGGGCCTCCGTGGTGGGCTGCGTGTGGACCACAGAGGTAGGTGGAGCCTGTTAGAAAGCCCACCAGAAGTCCCATGGCAGGCCAAGAAGGTAGAGGGAATGCTCGCAGCAGGCCATGTGTAAGGCAGGGGGCTGCTGGGATGCCTGCTAGGACACTCGCCGGGAGGCTGCAGATGTAGATGAGCCTGCCGGGAGGCCCATGGCGGGATGTGCGTGGGCCGTGGGGCCACTGGAAGATGGTCATCAAGGGTCACAAGTTGCCCAAATGACAATGCAGGGACACCAATGGTTGTGGGGTGGGAGGTGGGCAGGGCGGTCCATAGTAACAGCGACAACAGTCCAAGTGGCCGGTGATTAAATTGAGTTTGACCCCTCTGCACTAAACTAGACCAAACTAGATCATTTTGGCACTTTAAGTCTTAGTAACTGTTTTCCACATACAGTATATTTTCTTGCCTATTATGGACTAATTTGCCTTCGCTTGCAGCTGCTATCTTGCAACAGCAATATTTATTCAATTACCTAATTCTAGGAATGTTTATTGTCCATCCTCTTTATAATCAAACACTGAGGCAAGTTTCTTAATGTCCTCCTAATGTTTTAGACTTCCATCTATCACAGCAGCCCGGGAGGTCAGCGGCCATGGTTTCTGGGAGATTTAGTCCAAAATATCTCCAGTGTCCAAATAGTCCATCCCACTTACACTGTGTTATTCCTTAAGCCTTCTATACAACTTTAGCTTTATAGCCACTGAAAAAGTCACAAGTAGATGAATAATATGCTCAAAGGGGACGAGCAATGGATCTTTTCTTCCCTTCTCTGCTTTGACAGAGTAAAGCAACTCAAGGCCATGTCAAATGGGGTTGGCCTACTGAAGGTCTCCCTCCAAAAATCAGTTCAGCCCCATCGTGGCTTCTAAGTCCTGCCAAGCACTCAAGGCCAAGGCTTCCCAAAGAAAGAGAAGAGGAGCCTTCAACAAATCAGAGGCTTGTTTCAACTTTAAGAGCATCAGTGCATAATCCCAAGAAGGGGTAGAAGGGCCAGTCTTAACCACAGATGCTCTAATAAATCACGCATACTTCTATCCTTCCCCAGCCTTCTGTCTGCTACTCAGGGTGGCTTTAGTCCTTGTTTCAAAATCTCAGCCTGCCTGGATATGTGGTTGATAAAACCTACGGTTAAGGTTCCAATGGTGCTACTGCTATTGAGTCACAGATTTGCATTTAGGAGGATTTGGCAACCTTTTAAAAAAGAAAAGGTGAAAATGCTGAACCAAAGGTGGATACCAAACTACATATATAAGATGAAAGTGCTTTCAAAAAAATATATACCGGCAGCAAAATGTTTAGAACACAATGTTGAAGGAAAACTCACTTGCAGAAGTATTTGTACCAGAGGGGTAAAAGACACTTATTAGAGAAAAGTTACAAAAAACATATAATGATGCCAAAATAAAACAGGTTAGCAGGAAAAAATGAGACAACCGATTTAACAAGACTTTCTATCCATACTTTTTATCTGCGATGCTGGTACTGAGCATCTAAAATAAAGGGCAGATGTGTCAGTTTCTACCTTCCAGAATATGCTACTAAAATCCAACTTGTAACAGCCCCACCCAGCAAGGGCAATGTTTAAGGATAGTTGGATCTTTAATCAGACAACATCTGGAAGCCTGGAGCTCTCTCACCTCTGAATGACACATAATTTTCAGTTGCAGCTTTCACTCCCTCCACTCTTGTCTGCCTACGTTTAAGACGTAGAAACATGAATTGGGCCGTGCCTGTATCTATTTGCTCCCATCCCATATTTGCTATAGGAATAACTACAAGCAAAAGCAACTTTGGTTATGGAAGAGCTGCTAATCTACGTTTTCCTACTGACCAGGTGATACTGATGGGCCTCTGAAAGCAGCTGCCTCTTCCAACATATATAGGGACAGGCACCCGCTTTCTAGGACTGATCCGTTATTAAGTCAGTCCTGGCGGTTCTGTCTCTGGACCTCTCCTCAGGACTGTTCTTGGGTGTCTATAGAACGTTCTCACCATCACGTTATTATCATCTTTCTCCTTAGACTCACATCCTCACCTTCAAACTAATAATATATCTTTTTTTTAAAATGTATGCCGCATCACTCTCAATGTCTCTAGGTTACTATTTCTGTCATTCCTTTCAAAATATCCCTTGAGCAACTCTGAATGTTGAAACACTTAAACGATAACATTATGGTTCTGATGAGAATTATAAATCTACTAGAGTTCTTCCATATATGCAGGAAATGGTAAAATTAATTTTAGTGCAGCATGTGAGACAAAACATGTCATTCTCTGCACCTGGTGTATAAAGGCACATGACTTCATTTCTCATCTGGAACTGTGCAAGAGACAGACAAGTCCAGATTTTGCATATCACTAGATTTTGCATATACCCCTCCCAAAGACTTCAGGATAATACACACACACACACACACACACACACACACACACACACACACACACATATTTCCAATGAAAGAAATATAAGTTCTTATTTTTCAACTTCGGTCGTTCTGAGAGTTACTGAAATTGTCAGTTAAAATGGGGTCTATAAATATCATTTAAAATTGGGGAAAGATGCATAGAATTAGCCTATTATCTTCCAATTTTTTTTAATATAATTGAATGACTGTAATGATTTTACATTTCAGATTTTAAGACTATAAAACTTTCTGAATAGTGTAGAAATGACACATTCATGAAACTATACGACAAAATGCTAACATATAGCAAGAACTTGCTAGGACAGCAAAGATTGGTCCTGAGAAGGGAAGGAAGGATCTAGTAGAATAAAAGAGAGGCTTAAAGTTACTTGCTTGTCCAGCTCTCCCTTCCTTCTCACTACCTTCTTCTTGTAGAACAGAGGCAAATGATCTTGTAAGTTTGAGACTATCTACCCCGAGTAAGGATTTTAACCCAGATCTTCCTGAGAAACATGCAGAATGCCATCAACCGCACTACATGTCCAAACTAAGCACAAGGCATGTCCATTCCTTCATCTGATCCTATAATACGTCATAGAGCTTTGGAATAATGTAAAAGTAGAGTAGAGATTCAACTTGCTTGGCTGGTTGCCCAGCTTCTTACTGGAAAGAGCCAGGAAACCTGCAGACCCAGTAGAAATGCTTCATCTGCAGCTTTCCCTAGTTGACTGACGTAAAATTCTATGCATAGTAAATAAAGTCTACCACCACACTCTTTGTACAGGTAGTTTTTCATTTACAACCATTCATTAGCAACCGTTTCAAATTACAATGGCACAGAGTGAGTTATGACTGGTTCTCGCACTTACGACTGTCATAACATTCCCACATTCAGGTAATCAAAATTTGGGTGCTGGGAAACAAGCATGTATTTACAATGGTAGCGGTGTCCGGAGGTCACGTGATGGAACCTTCTGGAACCTTCCCAGCCAGCTTCTGACTAGCAAAGTCATTGAGGGAGGATGAGTTCTCTTAATGACAATAATTAACTAACAGCTGCTGTGATGTGCTTAGCAACTGTGGCAAAAAAAGGTTGTAGAAATCAGGCATGAATCACTCAACAGACACTTTACTTAGCAATGGAAATTCTGCTCCTACTTGTGGGTTGAAAGTTGAGGATTAGCTGTACGATGAACTATGCTTTGTCACACAAGACTTAAAAACAAAGACCAGATTGGAAGGGATTCAGAAGATCTCCTTCTCTTAATACCTTGTTTCACAACATTTCATGTTAGAGAAATAATTATTGCAGGACGTCTACTGTGGGTCTTCATTGGTGAATTTGAAAACACGTCCTCTTAAGCACGCAATGAATATGTTTTGAACATGCCATTTATTTTGCTGTATCACATAAGACATCTCTACTTCAAAGAAAGAACTCTGAATGTCAGAAATTCACATATTTTTCATTCTGAGAATTTCTGAACACAGTATCCAAGAAGGTAAGATATTAATAGAAGGACAACTGAAGCACTGATGCACATCTAAAATACAGTGGAAGTATATCCAGGGAGATGTTGTCCTGTGTGAATAAAAGGTTGATAAAAAAGAGACAATACAGATAAGGATGCACTGACTAGGAATGACAGAGTCTACTACATCTGTAGATTATCAAGTTAGAGAAGGCAAGTTTAATAACCTGGAAATCTTAGAAAAAGTACATATAGCAATAGTCCTTAGATTTATATTATGCTCCATAGTTCTTCACAGCACTGAGTGGTTTACAAATGTCAGCGTATTGCCCCCAACAATCTGGGTCCTCATTTTACTGACCTCGGAAGGATGGAAGGCTGAGTCAACCTTGAGCATATCAGGATCAAGCTCAAAACGGTGGGCAGAGTTTGCTGCAATACTGCATTCCAACCACTGTGCTACCATATCTTCCTTCTCCATATCTTCACAGAACCACTTCTGCTGAATATACTAAGACCCAAGAAGCAAAGTAATATCAGAAATACACCTAATATATTAGCATTCTGAAAGAAGAGAGAAGAAATCAGAAAGGGGAAAATGTATTACTCAAGACTATCAGACTGTGCTGAATGAGTTGAACTACCACTAGATGGCGGCAAACTGTTAGGGAGGGGGTGTTTTTCTATCTCTCTGCTGCCATCAAACAATCTCCCTAAATTTTACAGTGCAAGAAGGTTACCCTGTTTCCCCGAAAGTAAGGCATCCTCTGAAAATAAGACCTACTTAGTTTTGCCTCTCACTGAAATTTAAGGCATCCCCTAAAAACAAGACCTCCTCGATAATAAGGCCTCAGACTTCCAGTTCTAGGCGGCCTCGGTGGAAATATAAGACATCCCCTGAAAATAAGACCTAGTGCATCTTTGGGTGCAAAAATTAATATAAGACAGTGTCGTATTTTTGGGGAAACACCGTAGCTCTTAGGAAAAAAAAATACACTGTTAGTTTGTGGATGCTATATCCAACCAGATAGGAGAGAAGGGAAGCCTTAGCCTAGTTATTTAAGGCACTTCTGGTCTGTGAGATACCACCCTTTCCTTATTTGGTGAATAAAATGTATATAAGAAGCTGTTGGAGGCTCCGGATGATGGCCTTGGTGACATCCAACAGTCACCCATTGCCGTTTCTCAAGACATTTTCCCCCTAAAATAAGAGGCATCTGTTTTTCCACTTTTTTTCTCCAATGGCTTGAGAATAACTTTCACATTTCTCTTGGTGGTGATTTTAATTTAATTTTATTGCTTAGAGGCAGTGCAGGTTGCTCCTGCTGGGGTTTTGCTTCCTGTTAGGTTCCCTTCCACAATTCTACTTTCTCCCTGACTAGCCATGTTTGCTAGTCTGAAAAAAGCTCATTAGAAGGGAAAGCTTTGGGGTTTTAATTGGGAGAGACGACAGTACAGTCAAGGCAGGCCTTTTACACACTAAGCCTCAGCCGAGGACAAACTCCTTTTTGAAAGGGAGCGAGAAAGCAAACCCCTTCCCTCAACTCTGAAGACTGAGAACTGAGTGAGAATGTGTAAACAAGAAACCCAAAATGTGTCACTGCGCCCTAGTAGGAAGTCATGTGAGAGGCAAAACCCTGAAGGGTGGAAAATCATGTGACCGTGAGCAACTTTTCCTACCCCCGGGGCCCATCCTTGTTGCTGTGGTTAAAAAAAAAAAAAGACTTGTTTGTTGAGTGTCGAGGCTTTGGAACGGTAATGCGGTCAGATGCCACATTTATGAACGATATGCGGCCCACAACGCCCAATACAGAGGCCACTTTAGGATCAGGAAAGGAAGTGGAACACAGGAAGGGGTTGGTTCTGTTCGATATAATGGTTAAAGGCATCACTCTGGAAACTGGGAAAGAATGAGTTCGAATCCTGCTTTAGGCACAAAGCCAGCTGGGCGATTTTGGGCCCCGTCAACTTTTTCTCAGCCCCAAGAAGAGGGCAATGGCAAGCCACTTCTGTAAATCCTTGCCAAGAAAACGGCAGGGGTTTGTCCAGGCAGTTGCCAGGAAATCAACCCTGACTCAAAGGGACACACACACACGTAGAAAATTGCAGTGGAAGTTCAGGCAAAATATTGGATATTTTACAAGATGGATGGCCATGCTGCCCCTCCCCTTTCCATCCCATCACGGTTACCTATGAGCAGAAGGATCCCTCTTCCACCCTTTGCCGGAGTTGTTGGAAACAAAAGAATGCGCAGGAGAAACAGATGGGTGCAGATATCCGTGCTGTCAGACAGGGATGCCTTTGAAGATTAACCGAAGACTACTTGTTTGAGAGTGGCTGTTAAGAGGGCTTTTAAGCTTCTTGAGAATACCAAAAGAGGGTTTCTGTCTCTTTTTTCCACACCTCAATTCTCTCCCCCCCTTTGCCTCAAGAAGTTTCTCTCTCACACGCACACAAATACACACACACATTCCTCTGCTCTTTCTCCAAACAGTTGATCTCAGATTTCATTCATTTCATCCGAAGGGTTGGGGTTGCTTGCTGTTTCTGCTTTATAGGGGGGAGTGTATGTGTCTGCCTCTGCTTCATGTGTTAGCGGAGTATAGACCAGAGGTCTCCAACCTTGATCCCTTTAAGGTTTGTGGACTTCAACTCCCAGAATTCCTCAGCCAGCATAGCTGGCTGAGGAATTC
>JANHFO010008125.1:16467-28779 GCA_032468095.1 Pareas carinatus | reverse complement strand
TCCCGAAGGACTCAGGGCGGTGTACAAAAAAGATAAAAATTTAACATTGAACTTTAAAAAACTATTTACAAAATATGAGATAAGGGGGAAGGGAATGGGAAGGGGGGTAGGGAGAGAGTCGGGAGGGGAAAGGGAGGAATGGGTGGTGTATGTTGATTGTAATGCATACTACATGAATCTACTTTGAAATGCTGAACCTTATTTTGTAGCTAGGCTGCTGGTCAGTGCAAGGTATAGGATCACATGATGCTTTTACTGAAAGGTCACTAGTTATTAATTGCTTACCAGGCACAATTATACTGCTATTAACATTTAAAGTACTAAATATCTTAGGGCCTATATGCATCAGAGAGATTGTTTTTCCATTTGAACCTGTGTGACCATTAAGAGCTTCAGAAGCCCTTTTGAAGATGCCTCCACTGGAAGAGGAATATCTGTTTGAAACATGGCAGATACCTTTCTCATGCATTTCACTCAGAGAAGATGCAAACCCATTCAGGAGTTTGGTTCTCATCCTTGATAAAATCTATAAAGACATTTCTTTTTAAAGTTGTAATGGCTGGTTGTTTACCATATCAATGTAACTTTTAGGTTTTTGCATTTTATTCATAATGTTGCTAGTCTCCTTGAGTACTCCCTTAAATAAAAATAAGTAAATAAAGCTGCTGATACAATCTAGAGATTCTAAGCAATCACATGATAGATATTTGTCTAAAACAGCAACTGAGAGTAGTAAGTGCAAAGTCAGAGAATGTGAATTTGAAGTGGTAATAGAGAAACAGCAAGCAACAGGAAATTGGTTTCTGTGATAACCTGAAGGAAAAAATACTGTATCAATGATGAATTGTCTCTTATTTTTCAGTCCTAAACATATTGCTAGGGCAATGATTTCTTACTAATTTTGGTGGGAAGTTCTTGCAGGTAGGTATTTATCAGGATATTTATCTTTCTCTTGTCTGATAACTACACTTTCATGCTATCTATCTTATCTTATTTCTCAAGTTCTGTGGTTTCTCTAGCCAAAAGGAAAAGCAAACATATTAGAACAAATGGTCTTGTTCCCCAAGCTTTTCCGTGGTTTATAAAACATGATAGTTCCCTATCTCTTGGGGGGAAGAAATAATTAAGCTCAGTCTTCCTTTATGGTAGTGACTTTTTTTCCAGTTTAGCTACAGACAGCTATGGGTATGATAAGTGGGTATCATTAAATTTAGAGACTTGACCAAAGAGCTACATTTTATTTTCTCTATATTAAGCAAAGGTAAATGAGATGAAATGCAACTCCTTAGGAAGATCTTTCTGAGTTCTAAGGCCAGCTTAGAACCATTAGCATCCATATGCTCATTAAAATATTACACATTTAAAAGTCAAGAGGTTGGAATATTATAACCTCCAAGTACTTCGCCAAGGCTTCATTTCTTATCCAACCTGGAGTGGTAAATGTTCAGTTGAATATCACCTCTGTACTGGTGACTCCACATTCAAAACCAATGGATGACTTTTCCATGTAGATATTAAATTGCACGAGGAGGGAAGTCAGCCCTGCAGAATCTCACTTTGGGCCAAGAGCAGATCTGACCTCACTCTCCCATGTACTTTGAAACTGCCCACACTGATTTGTGCTCTTTTTTCCTCTGAAGATGTTTATTGAATTGCTAACACATGGAATTTATTTGAGTCTCTGATATTTGAATCAATGCAAATATTTTGGTTCCATAATGATTTTTCTTTTGAACTTCATGAATGTTCACTATTTAACACCTTCAGAGAAAATATTGAATATAGCATAGCAAAAGAAAAGCTTGACTTTCCATTTTAAAGAGGTAGCCTTCCCATCTTTTAGTACTAAGATCAAATCATCTCACCACTGATATTTCCAGGACTGGTTCATACAATCCTGCATTTACCAAGTCTTGCAAAGAATGAAGTCTTTGTAAAAGGGTCAATATACACATACCTAAATAACTCTGAGAAGCAGGTTATTGATCAAATGATGACAAATAAAAATGTATCCTATATTTAGGTAGTATAAGAATTCAAACAAAATTTTCCTGGCTGGCCTTGTGAATCAGACTTATACCTTTTCATTCTCTGTAGGATTTCATTCTAAGATTACCTTCTAAATTTGCTCTTTTCTATTAAAGATGAGTCTAAATGTGATCTTTCCAGATCTCGCTGAACTCCTAACACCCTTTAACTCTGCGCAACATAGTCACTGATGATAAATGATAAAAAATCTAATACAGCAATATCTAAAGGGCAAATTTTTGTTATATATATCAAAATACCTCTGCACTTTCAGAATTTGTGCTGAAATTGTGAGATCGATATAATTGATACTATCCCTCTAGACAGCCTGTCTTTTTATTCAGTTCCTCAAATGCATCTGAAATGTTCCTGCTAGCATTTTCCACAATCATCTATTTATTATTTATGCCTTAATGCCCCCAACCTGTAATCTAAACAAAGATTTACTGATCTTATGATTCTGCCTCCCCTTTTCCAATAAATATTTAATTTATTTCAAAATAAAGTTAAAAATAGGTAATAGTAACAGCGAGAACAATGGAAGAAAGAAAAGAAGAAAGACAACATATATACAAATGCGAAAAGATTACTAAGTAGACAAAGATAGATAATGAGTAGCATATCTTACAGCTGTTTGCCAGACAGCTCAGAGACACTATTTCATTAAAAAAAAGAATGTCTTTTTTTATCATTGATCAGAGATCAGGGATTACTCTTTGATTAAATAAATGCCTCTGGGTGTTTATTCTCCCTCTTTAGACTCCTGGGGCTACTTCTTTCCAGTTTTGTGTCTCCTTTTTTAGTTCATAAAAGGACTAAAAGCTTTTCTTCACACTTCTCTCCACTTTCTCAGATTTCCATTTGGGACAGAAAAATGCTCCCGATGTACATGGGCTTCAGACTCTGAATAGACTTCTTTCTCCAGATAAACAGCTGCTGGAATGTATATCCCACTAAACTGAATATTTGAATTCTTTATCTTATTGAATTCTTTATCCTATCTTTACTTTTTTGAGAAAATTCTTCATAACTTTGCTACTGTGTATTAAATTGTGACACTAACTAAATATCCATAATTCCATAAAAATATAAAAAACAAATAAACATAAATGTATAGATAACATTTAAGATTCAGTGTGGATTCAGTTTAGATTTTAAACTGAAAGATAAGTATATGCATGTATTACAACACAATTCTCCTGAGAACAGCCTTTCTCAACAATGTACATGGAAACAATGATTTAAATGTTCTTGATTGCTTTATGCATATTTTTTTAAAAAGCCATGTTAAACATAAGCATGGTCCATAACTCACTTATGATGCTGAATATTCAAACAAAGGGAACAAAATAAAATGATAAAGTCTTCACATAATAGAAGTGCAAAATTACATCTTTCACCAAATTTAGATACTTTCTATACTTTCTATAATTTAATCTCCATTGACCTATGAGAAACTAATAAAGCCACACCTGAAAAATGCATTTAATGAATTTTCTATTTCATATTATTATGAACTGTCATAATATTTGTGATTGTAAAATCAAACCATATAAAAAAGATGTGTATAAGATAGAACTAGCTGAGCCCTTGAAGACTACTTTATTTTATGCTTAGTTAATAATCAACATACATCCAACCACCTACAAAAGGAGGGTGTTTGATTATAGCAAGGATGAGCAATTGTCGCAACTTTACGACCTGTGGACTTCAACTCCTACAGGTATTAGGAAATTAAATAATGTTTAAGGAGTAAAAACTGAATTTATAATTAATTCTCTATCAAGATGGGGAAAGTAAGAAATTCATAACTACTGTCTCAGATCCATATTAAAGTTTTATTTTAGATAATTGAAAAAAAGGAGGAAAACAACTTTGGGGTCCTGATACAGGCATACCTCAAAGATATTGTAGATTTGGTTCCAGACCACTGCAATAAAATGAACATCACAATAAAAAAATTGGGAAAAATTGAAAAAATTGGGAAAATAACTAGCCTTATATAATAAATGCTATAGGTATTTTATTATCAATTTTCCTAATGTATATCAATTAGCACAATATTAGAAATTGATAGAGTTTCTGTTATGGGCTACAAGGTTTTTTGAAAACAACAGAAAAGTAAAATACATGCCTTATTGCAACAGAGATATTTTAAAAAATGGGATTACCTTTTCCTGAAAATTTAACACACTAATGAAGTTTTAAGAGAATGCAGATAAAATATTTTAGATCCTGACAACATTTTTACACAATTTTTTCTAATATACTATCTTCCTCTGTAAAAATGTCATTCAGCACAGAATTATTGAATAGATCATATTTTTTTAAGTTCAGATATGTGTATTTATAGATTTAAAGATGTGCACTCTCAAAATTCCTTTCTTCCCCCCCCTCCATTTTTTTCTTTTTAATTCTTCCTTCTTACACTTGTTTATTTCTTTTCTGTTTCTTAAAAAAAAATATTTTTCTTTCTGAAAGAAAGAAATGGGTTGCTAATTCTTAAAGCAATGCAGCACTGGTAAGAGAATGAAAGCATAAAAAACCGCTCTATTATGAAGAAAGAAATAACACACAGCAAGAAATAAGCAAATCTAAAAACCACTGTTTTGAGTGTAAATCAGCAGTAAAATAGGATCAGGTTGTCATTGTCTGGAAAAAATGATCTATTCAGCAAATGCTGCTTTTTCCTGTATTAGGAAACGAATGAAAATGAACCTTGCTTCCTTGCTTCTAATGGTAGGAAACAAACTTTAATCAATATTGTTCAATGTCCATGGATTTTCAATTTATGCCAAAGCTTTCAGTTCCTTGACTTCTTTTCTTTGCTTGCCAATGTACTTTATAGATAATCCAAAAAGCCTGCCACATAATATTAGTAACTGCCATATAATATTAGCTGCCTCATAATAAAACCAAGCAAACTAATATTTAGGCCAGGTTTTGTGTTTTATTAAGCATCAGCATCCATGGAGCCTGCATGGAGAAACACCCTACTTTTTATTTGTTTTACTGCTTATGCTCTTGCTGATTTGACTCAGTCCTTGGCCATGATAGGCAGGAAATTGTGACATTCTAGAATTCAGAAATAAAGCAGAGTTTCTCCTGAAAGACTGTACAGGTTGGTCCTTGAGTTACAACCATAACAGAGTTTGCTGATTGTAGTCCTAAACTGTAGCAGTCATAAAACAAGCCAGTCATGTGACTCCCTGCCTCTGATTTTATGAATTTGTTTGCGGCACTGGTTAAGTGAACCCAGCAGTCCTTAAGTGAACCCATTGCTTGTTATTATTTGTTAAATTTCTTAAATTTATTTGCTGTTTCTCTCGCAGTGGGGTTATGGTAGGAAGTTTACAATAATAAGGAGGAAAAATGAAAAAGCATGCAAACAGAAGTAAAGTAATAGAACAATAAAGTAAACAATAACAAAGAAATGCAATCTGAATAAATACATCAATATGGTAACTAAAAAGATGGATGGGTAGAGAGCAGATAGCACAGGGGTTGGGAAAGGAACTGCTATGGTACAGTTTTGCTGAAAACCCTAAAGTAAGTGCTGGATTTTGGCAGAATCATCATAAAATATCACATGACCTGAGGGAAATTTCTCTCTAGCAGTGTGCTCTTTTGTGTGAAGATGGGCTCCAGCATGAGTCCGAAAGCCCGTAAGACAAAACCACTGGTCCTGGTGACCAACCCAGATTGGATCCTGCAACAGTATCCTGGAACACATATGTTTGCCTTCATTCGTGAGTGTAAATATGGCCCTATTGCTGAGTGCCTGAAGTGCAGTCACATGACCATGAGGGGAGCCAACTGTTGAGATCTTGAATTTGGGTTGTAACACTCCTTTTTCATTTTGGTTGTGAGTTTAGCTATTCACTAAGTGAGTGGCCATAAGTTGAGGACTACTTGTGAATCATATCTTTTGGACAGTACTATTTCTATGATCTTATGCTCCTTGTCTCACTGAACCATTTCTATCAGTGTCATTAACAATGTGTCACACACCTTTTTTGTGACGTAACTTTTTTAGTGCACGATTTGAATAGAGAACTCTAGAATTTAAACTCTGCTTTGCTATAACTTTTTCCCGTATGAAGCTAATCAAGCTGACACGCAACCTGTTGTTCCTCAAGGTTTGCTTTAAGCATATTGTTGACATGAATTGTTTAGCTCTCATCAGAAGAATAGGAAAAATACAGAAAACAATAAATGCTGCATATCCTAATAAAGCCGAGGATTTAAATTACAGTTGCTGAGTGGAATACATAAACACCATCTCAAAATGTTTTTATTTTTTGTTTTATTGTTTTCTTCTTCTGGATTGAATCTAACCTCACATACCTCTCTATGCAATGATCAACTATGCACAGTGACATTTGAATGTTATTTTATATGGTCTTTAAGCTTAGACAATTGCTCAAACAGTCTTTCTCTGAGACTTAATCTCCATTTTAGATGGACTGAATCACCGTTTCTTTCTTTCTTGACTTGAAATCTAATCCTTTATTGTGATCTGCTTTGCTTAATGGATAAAGAACTTGAAAAATGGAACTTTGATGATATACAATATATGCTGACAGCAACAAGAATACTTTATGCACAAATATTCAAAGATACTTTGATTTCCACAATGGACAAATGGTTGCAAAAGCTGATGGAGTTAGCAGAGATGGTTCAATTAACTGCTTTGATTAAAGAAAAGAATACAGTTTATTTTGTTTCTACTTAGAAACCACTTTTGGAGTTTGTGTTTGAGATGAAAAAAGGAAAACTTTGATTTTGGGTTAGCGAGATAGTTTGTTGTTATATAAATGACTAGTATATATTATGTGAAAAAATCAAAAAGTTGATGCTGTATGTTATTATCTTATTGTACTGCACTAAAAGATGTCAGAAGTCAAGACTTTTTCTTTTCCCCTTTATCCTACATTTTTTCCTCCTCCCCTATTTCCCCAATATTTTCATTTGAGGGGGTATTTTGGTATTTTATATTTTGATAAACTAAAAAAATAATTAAGCAATTGTGATTTGTTTGTTTTTTTGCAATGATGTATTCTTAATAAACCCTAAATACTAGTTGTAACAGTTAACTGCTAGAGAGTGAGTTCAGGTTGACCTTGGGCTTCTAAGTTAACAGAAAGGACAAAATGTTTTCCTTCTTTTGCCCTTTCTCTCATAATCCTGATCATATAATAGTTGAAAGCGATAACTATCATCAATCTATCCTGGATAGGTAAGTATACTTGATGACACTAAAGTTTGAAACCTTGTTAATTACATCAGCTTCAACATAGACAAGATAGCAGTCCATCAGATTCCTATGGGAGGCAGTCAGATATCTCCAGAAAATTAATAAGCAGAACATGAGATACTCAGAGTAGCTGTTGTTTTTCTCTCTCCTTGTTTCCTCCCTGCCGGTGATATTAAGATGAGTAGTTCCTCTCATTCTGGCTGTAGCATTTAGTTGTTTTAGTAGACATTTATAACTTTTACATCCATAGATTTATCTAGCTTTCCTATAAGTAACCTAAACCAGAGGTCTCCAACCTTGGTCTCTTTAAGGCTTGTGGACTTCAATTCCCAGAATTCTCCAGCCAACTATGCCTTAAAGAGACCAAGGTTGGAGACCTCTGGCCTAAACTGATGATTTTACATATCTTACATATTCCAAAGTAGCTTCCCTTACTATCTGGGCATGTTTTCAACCATCATATTTTATTCTGCAGTCTGGTGGACCATTGTGAGTTTTATCAGCAATTTATTCAGTCATAAGTCGGGCATATGTCTGAATCTTACAAAAAATGATTTGAGCGTGCTTTCTCTTTTTTGTTTTATTGTTTGTTTAATTTCTGTAACTATTGCACTTCTGAAAAAAAAGTCCCTGAATCTCTTAAACTCAGTGAGTTAAACCTTCACTTGATACCCAGTACACAAAAGATCAAGGAACTCCAAGAGAAACCAAGACACCATGATTTGCATTAATGTAAGCTAATCTAATGACTGATTTGTATTGCCTTTGGTTGGAATGCAACCATATATTGCTCCTAGATGTCAAATGAGTTTGTGACATATTGAATTGTTGCACCTGCACTTAAGTAAAGTTTCCCCATTCAAGAACATGAACAAGTTGTTTACATCAGTGACTCTCAATCTTGGCAACTTGAAAATGTGTGGGCTTTAATTCCCAAAATTCTCCAGCTAGCCCTACTGCCAAGGTGATTTATCAAAAGTACATAATTAATAGGCCACTCACATTCCAAATTTGTAAACAGAAAATAAAATTGCTTAGCGATTTGGGCTTCATAATGTTGGAATGAATAAACATTTTCACATTTGTCTTCCCCATTTTGGACTATTATACTCTGTTACTTTTGGAACAGCATAACCAGAATGCCAGAATGAGCTCGGCTGTTGCAATGATCATTCTTTTTATCACCTGATGTTGTAGAAGCCTTATTTCCATGGGGAATCAAAGACAGGCAAGTCTCTTGTGCCATTCCAATTCAACAACATTCTGTTTCAATAAAATGCCCATTGCTTCTAAATTGCTACAGAAATTAACAATCTGCCCTGGGATCTCTATTGTACATTTTGTATTATTGAAATCCTTTTCTGCTGGCTCCAAATGTTTTATAATTCAGTCATGTTAGTTTAATATACCACATTGTTAGATTGTGTAGAACTGTTTTCCGTTTGCTTCTTATTCGAGATGTGGAGCCTTATGCTTATATCAGTGTAGTTGACAAGGTTACTCTAATGCAGTGGTGTCGAACCTATGGCACGCGTGCCAGAGGCGGCACTCAAAGCCCTCTTCACCCCAGTACAGATTTCTTTACTAGAAAGCCAGAGGGATGTGGGGTTCCCCTGTCCATGTGCACCTGAGAACATTTTGAACATCACCCGCGCCTCTGCCCAGCAGCCCAATGAGAGCACTTCTTCTCTCCCCTGTCTGGGGTAAAGCAGGCAGCTCAAATGCGGTGCAGACTCTGTGGCAAAGGTAAGAGAAAAGAGAAGCTAGGTTGGAGGGGAGCATAGTTCACAGCAGGCTGCAGAAGCTGGGGTAGCCCGCCAGAAGAAGGACTGCGATGAGCTCGTGTAGGCCACAGGCAGTGTGGTGAAATGCAGGGGGTCATCAATGGCCATGAGGGGGGCGCGCGTGTTGTTGTGTTGGCACTTTGTGATGAATAAATGGCTTTTGGGTTGCAGTTTGGGCACTCGGTCTCTAAAAGTTTCACCATCACTGCTCTAACACGTGTATCCGAGTACAGTTTTTATCTTTTTATCTGGATAAAGGATAGGAAAAACAACCTGCTGGGAAAAGTTAAAACTGAACAAGGTGTGTGTGTGTGTGTGTGTGTGTTTGCATAATGCAACACACACACATATACATACATACACAAAGGTGGATGTTCTGTTCCTGTATTCATGGTAAAACCAGGAGTCATACCACAAAAGAGTCTAATACTCCCTAGAACAAGCCGGCAAAGCAAGAGCCTGCAGGGTAGTGGGCTAAGGTAATAGCCTAGTAAGTAAATCAGCCCAGGTTTTAATCTCAGGATATGGTTTGCTGATGACAGCTAATAAGTTAGAAATGGCCATTGGAACTTCCCTTCCTTTTTCAGTGAATCTTTCTTGTTATACAGATCATTTGTAAACTGCCTGCTATGACGCTAGTCTGGACTGAAGGGCAAATATGGAATTAGATGTTCCATTCCTGTATTCAGGAGTCACACATCATAAGACACAATCGCATACATATATGTTGTATGTGTGCACATATATGCATACATATATGTGTGTATACATATATTATATAAATATAAAATGCAACTGTGATTTTATTTATCACATTCTGATAAATATTCTGAACCTTTCCTGCAGGGTTTCAAAAACAGGGATAAAGTAAGGCAAAATAAAAGAAAGGAAAAATAAGTCAGGAAAAACTGGTAACTGACTAATTTAGTCTGTCTATATTTCCATTAGGTAGAAAGATGAAAATTACAATTTTTAATAAAATTTACAAGGTGAAAATTACAGTCCGAAAGGGAGGAGACTCTCAACCTCCTTCGTTGAGCACTCTCTCCAATAAAATTGATTTTATTGGAGAACTTGTCAAGAAGAATTTCCCTATCTGGAGAGTTCTGATTCCTTCTAACATGTTAGAACTGGACATTGCAATAGGGAAATAGGGAATAGGGAAAGGAGTACAACAAGACTGTATTCCAGTGATGGCAAACCTTTTAGAGACCGAGTGCCCAAACTGCAACTCAAAAGCAACTCAAAAACTTATTTATCGCAAAGTGCCAACAAGGTAATACATGACCTCCATGGCCATCAGCCTTCCCCATACCCATTAGGGCCCCCCTGAACCCAGGCATGCCCAACAGTGATCCCCACGCCCATTGGCGACCTGCTGTGGCACTCCTGGTGGCCTCCCCAGATTCTGAGGCCTAAACACCACCAGCTATGGACCTTCAGTCAGCCGTGACCTTCCGGTGGCCCACCTTATCTTCTGCAGTCCGCTGTGAGCTATGCTCCCATCCAGGTCCTCTCTTCTCTCACCTTTACCATAGACTCTGTGCCATATTTGAGCTGCCCGCCTTACTCCAGAGAGGGAAGGGAGGACGCGCTTCTATTGGACTGCTTGGCAGAGAGGTGGGTGATGTCTTCAGGCATGTGTAAAGAGGGGGAGAGGAGTGCTGCAGCCCTCTGACTTTCTACTAAAGAACCATGTGGTGGGGCATCACCCTGCTTATTCAACTTATATGCAGAACACATCATGCAAAATGCTGGGCTGGAACAATCACTAGCTGGAATTAAAATTGCTGGAAGAAATATCAACAACCTTAGACATGCAGATGATACTACCCTAATGGCAGAAAGTGAAGAGGAACTAAAGAGTCTCTGGATGAGGGTGAAAGAGGAGAGTGCAAAAGTTGGATTAAAAAAAACTAAGATCATTGCATCTTGCCTCATCTCTCCCTGACAAATAGAAGCGGAAGAAATGGAAGCAGTGACAGACTTTATCTTCTTGGGTTCCAAAACTACTGCAGACGATGACTCTAGCCAGGAAATTAAAAGATGCTTGCTCTTCGGAAGGAAAGCTATGGCAAATCTAGATGACATATCAAAAAGCAAAGACATCACATTGTCACCAAAGATCCATATAATAAAAACCATGGTTTTTCCAGTTGCAATGTATGGTTGTGAGAGTTAGGCTATAAGGAAGGTTGAATGTGGAAGAATTGATGCCTTTGAGTTGTGATGCTAGAGAAGACGCTTGAGAGTCCCTTGGACTGCAAGGCAATCTAATCAGTCAATCCTGAATGAAATCTACCCTGACTGTTCATTAGAAGGTCAAATGTTGAAGCTGAGATTCAGATATTTTGATCACCTAATGAGAAGAGGAGTCATTATAAAAGGCTGTGGAAAGATGGGAGGCCAAAGGAGAAGGGGATGGCAGAGGAGGCTGGATGGTATCACTGATGCAACAAGCATGAGTTTAGGCAGGCTGTGAGAGACTGTGAAGGGCAGAGAGGCCTGGCAGGTTATGGTCCATGGGGTCACAAAGAGTCGGACACAACTTAGCGACTGAAAAGCAACAACAAATCTGGACTTCTCATTTCAGCCTAACCAGAGCAAAATCAATAAATTAATCATCTACAAAACACAAAATTTAATGAAACATTATTCCAATTAATTGAGTTTGTATGCTTAACAAAAAGAGAATAAAATAAAAAAGCCAGTGGATTAACAACAACAGTCCATAGCCCCTCCCTCCTCAAGAGCAAACTGCACTTGGTGGACCAGGAAACGTAATTGGTGCCATCCAATTGGGGAATCACAGCTAGGCTTGACATACTTTCTTGTACCATCTTATCTGTGACTATTACACTACGATATAACTTCTATAGTGTGACTTACTTCATGCTAACTTCCTTAGCCACAGGGGCCTGGGCTCATAACCAGTGTTAGCACCCTAGGCTTAGAAACAATGTTAGGAACAAGCAGATGGTGCGTGTAGCGAAAAACTCTGTGGGCTAGGAAGTAGCGATGGAAACCAGTATCACACAGGCACAGATACAGTAGCTATAAAAGTCTTTATAAACAGAAAGTTAAACATAGTCCAGTCTTCTAAGTCAACAGTCCAATTATCATACACAGTCAAGCAGTTCGTTTTACTAACCAAGTTAGCAAGTAATCTTCACCAGCAATTTCACCATCAAAGTTGGTCAGCAATCTTCAGCGGCAACACACAGGATCAAATACAGAAGCAAA
>JANHFO010008125.1:5640-16367 GCA_032468095.1 Pareas carinatus | reverse complement strand
GAAATCTTTTTATTTCTTCCTGTTTTAAATTTTGATTTTCAGGCTTTGTGTAATGTTTTTAATATGTTTTTAATGTCTTTGTTTGTTAGTATTTTTATGCCTGTAAGCCGCCCTGAGTCCTTCGGGAGAAGTGTGGGATATAAATAAAATTTTGATTGATTGATTGATTGATTGATTGATTGATTGATAAATCCCAGCATGGAATCTAGATTGCTTTTTTTTTACTGTTTTTCTTCTTCATCACTACCACACTCTAAATGTATTAAGTTTGATCTAGCTAACACAATGCCTAAATATGTTTCAGAATTAGTTTTTCTCTATTCAAATCCCATTACTTTGTCTCTGAGAGGCGTGAGACGTCTCAGCACGTGACAGTTCTGGTTGACTGTATCTGAGGTCAGACATTGAACCAGAATCTTAGGCAGTAAGTGAGTGAGAAATACCAGGATGGTAGAATAAATGGGGAAATTGAAAAACATCCTTGAAGAAAGCTTTAGTAAGCCTTATTTGCAATGCAGCCCAATAAACTGTGCGGATGTGCCCAGGTGGTAGCCACAAATTGAGTTCCACTTGAAGATGGAATTTCAATCATGCAGAATCATGCCCAGTTGCACAGATCCAAGCATTCTCTAGAAAAATTGTTCATCCATCTTCACAAAGACACTAATAAATCTGAGCTACTCTGTTTGCTTACACATCTATTTTGATAAGACCCTTTAAAAATGCATTCATGTTAAAAATGGCATGGATAGCCATCTTAAAACAAACCTAAGCAGTTTACTGCAACAATGAAAGTTCAGAAGCCAAATGGCAAAACCTTAAAGCCCAGTGGGTCAATCAAACTCCCAGGGTGCCCCAACAACCACCCTGTACCAGCCCTTTGAGGCAGTCCAGACAAAAAGCACCAACCATGAGAACAACCTCTAAGATAACAGTAACAGAATCTTGCAAGTCTGAAAGTACCACTCTCATCTCTTACTTTTACTTTTAAGAAGAGATTGGACAACCATTTGTCTGAAATCGTATAAGGCAGTGTTGGCAAACCTTTTAGACACTGAGTGCCCAGATGAGTCGCAACTATTGAGTGGCGACTTGTGATGTCATTGCCTGGTGCCGCTACTCCATTCTGAGCATGTGCATGGCCCCATGATGTCATTGCCTGGCACCGCTCCTCCTTTGGGCATATGCATGTTCCGGTGACCTCATTGCCTGGTGCCGCTACTCCTTTCTGAGCATGCTCAGCTCTGAGGTGATGCTGGGGCAACTTGGCTTGGGTGCCCATTATGGCACTCATGCCATAGGTTCCCCATCACTGGTATAGGGTTTCCTACCTGAGCAGGGGGTTGGACTAGAAGATCTCCAAGATTCCTTCCAACTCTAGTTTTGGGGAGAGTATAACAGAATAAAAGAGAGGATTCCTTCTTGGATGTTTGCCACATGCCCATTGCTTCTGTGGGTTAGATTGCCTCTTTTCTGATCAGTGCCTCAGCCTTTCTCTCAAGGGCATCCTAACAAGCCATTACATCTGAAGAATAAAGCTCCAGTTGAAGAGCCAAGTCTTGATGGTCTTCCAGAAGGCAAAGATGGTGGAGGCCTGTTAGATTGCCAAATCATACCGTAGCAGCAACCATGGAAAATGCAATGTTTATTAGATCCCACTAGATGGCAATATTTTCAAGAATTCTTCATAGACAGGGGATTTACCCAATAACCTGGTGTTGCCTGGAAAGTTGCCCAACTGTTGCATTCCTTCTTACTTCTGACGTTTAGAACAACTTTGTGACTACGAGTCCAATATTTTTTTTGATCCAAAGACTTTTTCAGATGCACTGTCTTACTGAAACTACATAATTCATGTTAGATTCATGATACATTTCTGACAGTTAGAAAGTTGGTATTTACTTTTCCTACTACTTTATTATATAAAGTCTGATGCATTTTAAATCTTCTTCCTTTCCATATTCTTTGGTGTTCAGGAAGTGACAAGGTAATTAAATTACAATATTTTACAGAATTAATTTTCCCTTCAAGGTTAGCAAGTTTGTTAAAATCATTAGACTCTTCTTTCTTTTCAGAGATGCCCAAATTCAAAATATAAAAATCATGGGTTATGGTCCATTTTGAATCCTATGCCAAGTTTCCACCCAAACAAGATCTAACCAGAAAATAAGCCCTAGCATGATTTTTCAGGATGCTCATAATATAAGCCCTATTCCAAAAATAAGTCCCAACTAAGATCACCAGCCAGATGGACTCATTTAGTATGTCTGTTGCAACACACAACGGAGGTATTAAATTATAAAATAATAATATTAATATATAATTAAATATAAATGAATAATATTATTGACAGTAATACTTAAAATAAATGATAATATAAATTATAATTAAGTATTTGTAAATACCCAAGTGTGTGCCTTTGGAGGAGAGGTAGACATCTAGGTAAACAGATGAACTCAAGACTTATTGTCAAATGATCAATCTGAGTACAAACACAATGCATGAATGCATGAATAATGTGGCACTTGGTAATGAACAGATGTGGTTATGTCCTAATATGAATCTTCAGAATTCAATGCGTCGTGTGTCGAAACAGACGTACTTTCTCAATTTTGGTGCCTGCAATTTTTCAACGCTTTTGTGTGAACCACCATTCTTAATTGTCATCATTTTTGTTCCCACTCCTGTTATCGCAACTGTGTGAGAGAATGGCTTCGGAGACGGAGCCAATCAAGTCAGAAGCAAAAAATGCAGAAGGAGCTGGCACGGAGATAGTGGTGGGCAGAAGCTGTGCGCGCTGGGCGGAGCGAGGGGCACATACGACAGAGTCCTATACAAGGCCATCATTGTGGATAGAAGGCTCATTTGGATCGATGTCCTGGATTTACTTGACATATCAATAGCCTCATCACCCATTGACCCCAGGGATCACTCTCCAGCCAAGCTTTTTTAAAGGGAACAATATTTAAAGGGAACAATGTATAAAGGGAACAATGTTTAAAGGGAACAATGTTTAAAGATATTTAATATGTAAGAGCTGTAGTGGCGCAGTGGTTAGAGTGCAGTACTGCATTCTACTTCTGTTAACAGTCGGCTGCCAGTAAGTTCAGCTGTTCGAGTCCCACTAGCTCAAGGTTGACTCAGCCTTCCATCTTTCCGAGATCGGTCAAATGAGGACCCAGATTGTTGGGGGCAAGATGCTGATTTCTGTAAACCGCTTAGAGAGGGCTATAAAGCACTGTGAAGCAGTATATACTGTAAGTCTAACTGCTATTGCTATTGCTACTTTAATTTGGACTGAAAGGGCTAAATTTATTTTTTGGAGATGATTTTTTTAAAAAATTCTCTATTCAGGCAGAGTCCTTGATTGGAACAGGCCTGATGGGCAGGGCAGGAAATGGATTATTGAATCAATTCAGTTCCTAAATTGCTAATTATACTAATTTCATCTTTTACAGGTGCTGCTCATTATATTCAGCTGTTCTATCATGGCAAAAGTGAGCAATCTTAAGTTTGATTCATTTTATTTTTACATAAAACAATGGATTTGGTACTAATCCAGGGCAATTCTTGCATGTTCTATAACCTTAAAAGATAGTCGTATTAGTACACATCGTTTGGAACTATTTCAAAAACATGTTTAGATAACTTGAACCATTTACATTGGTTTTACTGCAGTTTAGTAACAAAAATCTTATAATAGATTATAGGTAAAATGCAAAGCAAACAATTTTATTTTTATTCTTACTAGCACTCTGCTTTGCAATTTGAGTTAAGCATCCATTGCCTTGCATTGTGCACAGTCATTTTATATGTAACACTAGTTTCATAATAGAAAGTGGAAGCACAATAGGTAAAAAGCATACTTTTGAATAATGAAACATTGATTGCCTTTTATAATGACAATATTTCCTCAAATAGTTACCCAGGTATTGTACCCAGTTAAGGAGTTGTCTAAGCTGCAGGTGCAAATCAATTTATTGCACATTGTTAATAATGGGCTATTTTAAAAAAAACCTTATAGCTCTTTCTCTCTCTCTAAATCTCCTTTTACTTGTAAAACTTAATTCCTTTCACAAATTGCCTGCTTAATTAGAGATGAGTCAGCCCTTTGTTTTATTACTCAAACTTTACCTCTGCTTTGCACCCATTTTATGAAGAGTTACAAAGGATATTTTGGGGGTAATCAATGAATTTCTAGTTGTATCATGGCTGTTTTAAACAGTAATTTATATTCATAGAAAACCTAGGCAACTATATTTGATTATTGCATGCCAGAATAAATTTGTAATCAGATACTGCTCTAACCTTTTAGCTATATCATGACCATAACTTGGAACAAAAGCTCAGTTTCCTAACAGAGAAATCTCAAAGGTGAACTCTATAGACACCAGTATATCTTCAATGGCAAGAAGCAGGTCCAGAACAGAAACTTTCCTTTTTTAATCCAGTTCATATAAACATTTACTGAATAGCGCAAAGATAGATACACAACAGCAGGGGTGTCCATAGGGAGTGATTTTAAAAAGCCAACAGAATGACTGTAATGATATACAGGGTGTCCTCCACCTGCAACTGTTCATTTAGCGACTGCTCAGAGTTACAACGGCATTGAAAAAAGTAACTTATGACCAATTTTCACGACCATTGCAGCAATCTCCATGGTCATGCGATCAAAATTCCGACACTTGACCACTGACTCATGTTTATGATGGTTGCAGTGTTCCAGGATCACTTAACAACCGTGTTACTAAATGACCCACTGCAGTGATTCATTTAACAACTGTGGCAAGAAAGGTCACAAAAAAGGGGGAAATTTACTTATCAAATGTTTCACTTAGCAACGGAAATGTTGAGCACAATTGTGGTTATCAGTCAAGGACTACCTGTAATCAAAGCTCTACCTATGGTTATGTGCAATACATAAAAAATTGGGAGAAACTTCTGTCACCTTATCATAGCTCCTATACTGACTTTTTTATTACAGTGTGTAGATATCATGGAATGCATTTGATGAATCCCAGCTATTCATTAAATTAACTTTTCTCAGCATAAGGTCCTTAGATCTGTCATTCAGAATTCCCCACCCACCTCTAGAATTCTGGAAGTGAGAAGGCAGCATAACAGGAAGGTAAAGGATTGAATAAAAGTGGTCTTATATTTTTATTAGATTACCTTATACCATGTATGGTTCCTTGTTTAATACATATATTGTTCAATGACCTGAGGACTTAGTTCCCTGAGATATTTCCCAAATAAAATTCTTTCTATTTAGGTCACTTTAAGCAAGCTTGTTTCTAAATATCCACCAGCAGATGAGAGACTTAATATGAAAAATGTTAAAACTCTAATTATGAGCAGATAAGAGCATTTTATTGCACTACTTGCTCTAGAAAAGCAACCACCATACCATTTTACTGGGAGCATCACACAGGTACAAGAACAACTTTAAATAACAGGAAGCAATTAAACTCAATGGAAAGACTTTACATCCTGTGGAGATGCTTTCTCAGAGCAAGCAGTTTGCAGTAGATCGAAAAGCCTGCTTAAAAGTGCAGCCTATGCACAAACCAGACTTTCCCTTTCCCCTTGCAAAATGTCCACAGCAACAGCCCTTCCTATAAAAGTCTCCTATAGCATTCTCTTTCTGATTGCCCAGTTCTTCCTCCTGTTTTTCTGCTCTCCTTTGGGTTTTCAAACCTTAACCCTGCCCATTTGTTTCTGTCCTCTACCTGTCTGTCTATGTTCACCAAGAAATGCCAATACTCATGATCCTTTATTCACATTCTCTCTCTCTCTCTCTCTCTCTCTCTCTCCTCCCTCTCTCCCTCCCTCCCTCCCTCCAATCTTGTAACTTTCCTTAATCTCCATCTCTATTTTACCTTAGCATCATCAATGATTCTGTTTGCTCTGATTATGTTAGAGATTTTGCAACTAGATTCTAGCATCCATATTAATTTATGTATTTCTCCTAGAAAACTTTGTAACAGTTTCCAGTAAACATTCATCCTATTGGTTATTGTTCACCTGTATTGCAACCAAGTAGACTGCATTTGTATCACTTCAAGATATTAATATAACATTTGAAACATTATGTTTACAATGAATCTAAGGCAATAACAGAAACAAAAAGGCAAGAAGTGACATTAAATTGGAGGAAAGCAAGATTGTACCACTTTGAATTTCTTGGCAGAAGACACACATTGCATGATGGATGACTTTTCACCCCTGCCAAATTGAAATGCCACATACCCCTTCCTGAATTGTCTAAAACCAGCATGTAATTTGCCATTCCTATCTTTCCTCAAATGTTTCAGGTCCCTGCAAGTTCTAGGTGTTAAAATCTAATAAATTGCATACACTCATGACTGACTCAAGGTTGACTCAGCTTTCCAGTCCTCCGAGATCAGTAAAATAAGGACCCAGATTGTTGGGGGCAATATGCTGACTTTAAACTGCTTAGAGAGAGCTGTAAAGCACTGTGGAGCGGTATACAAGTCTAAGTGCTATTGCCATTAATATTGCACTTCATGAGTTTTCATTTCTAGAAAGATTTATTTAGCAATTTGCTACTTTATTATATAAGTTCTTTTTAAAAGTTTGTTAATAGGAATAATTAATCCATAAATATAATCCATAAAGTATCCTATCACCAATATTGCGAACAGATACAATTGACTGTATGAATGAAAATATGAAGGGCTGTTTCCGGTACATTCCCATATCTCTGGATTTCATTGTATTAATATTCTGGTAGGAGCTCAAGGATGCTTTACAATATAGGCTGATCCAGTTGAGGGCATTCAGTATAGCAGCATTAATGGCTATACAAGCTTAAAGTATAAACCACTGAAATGAACCTGAGCAACTTGAAAGCTTATATTGCTTTTGGAGTAAAAATAAGGGCTTGATTCTAAAATTGGCTTGGCTGGTAAATACGGTGGGTAGTTTGTGCTGAGGCAAATGATTAATTTTTTTGAGCAGGTTAACATACCACTAAAAATGTTTACATTTGGAGCAAGAAGCTAAGAAAAGAGGAGAGTGAATGGGACAGTAATGCAAGAGAGTTGCATTATATTAAAAATAATTGGC
Organism: Pareas carinatus; assembly: GCA_032468095.1. Classification (NCBI taxonomy): domain Eukaryota; kingdom Metazoa; phylum Chordata; class Lepidosauria; order Squamata; family Pareidae; genus Pareas; species Pareas carinatus. The sequence goes on along the minus strand of JANHFO010008125.1, from coordinate 9,275 downwards.
CACTCCAAATGGTTCCAAGACAGAAACACATAGCATATGGATCCTTTATTGACAAAGATATTTTGCCTGCATTTCACTTAATACTCAAGATTGATTTTAAAAAAACATGAAAGCAATGAACAAGGAAAGTGAAGGTTTTTGTTACTGGAGACAGATGTTTCCAAGAATAATCAATGCCAAGATTAAGGAAGGTATTCTTCTTGATACCTAGATCAGATACATCATCAAGGACAAGCAGTTTGAATATCTGTTAGCTGTGTCAGAGAAAAATTCAAGGATCAAAAGCATACAGGAATGTCATTGAGAATTTTCTTGGCAACTACACAGCACCAAACTACATCCAACTAATTGACAAACCTCTTATAGCATACAAGACTATGAAGTGCAACATGTCAATGATGATTCATTTTCTGCATTCACATTACACTGAACAACACTTTTTTCAGCTTCCTGAAAAACTTTAGGTGATTATGATAGACCTCTTCAAATTGAGTTTGAAGTATATCATAATCACCAAAGCTTTTTCAGGAAGCTGAAAAAAATTGTCCAATGTAATGATAGCTTTAGTTATCAAGCCAGTTTCTGCAAAGTTGCCCACAGCCAGAATAGGAAAAGAAGAACAGAACAATGAGCCTGGAAGACAACTTGATAGATTGAGTCAAGCTGGTGACAGTAATGTGTCAAGAGGTTGGCAGGCACAGAAGAAATAGTAAATTGTGCAAAACCCACCACATGTCAACAAACTCACTTCCATTTATCAATGCAATATGGAATCACAATAAATTTCTTCAGCCAATATTTTGCCTGTCCTATCCAAGTAAGGAGCATATGTGCAAATGCTACAAATACTATTTACATAGAAACTTGATCAAATAAATTTATATGTAAATTATGTAAGTTACAGCAACTTCTTTTTATAAAAAAATGTCATACTACAGTTTCTTTTATTTTGTTCAAATAATATCTCTTGATTTTTTCAACTCTTCTTTTACCACATGCACTTCCCTTAATTGACTTCCATTTATTGATTTAATCTATTAAAAATGCTGCTCATCAAATCTGATTCTATTTGTTTTCATGGTCATAGATGAAGTAATGCTTCTGTATTTTTGTCATTTATTTTTCTACTTGCAGATGATTAACATTTTATGATAATGTTCTTGCTATTAACTTAACAATAAGTATATTGTTAATATATATTGTATATTGTTGGTCTAAGTAGAAACTCAAATTATCAATTATATTGACTTTAAAAGATTATCAATAAAGATTTTCAAACTGTAATGATAATTACTGAATTATTTGAAGGAAATTAACATGGTTATGTATTTAATTCTTGCTGCAATTGTTTGATAAATCAGATATATTGTACCTGTACATGATGAAGTATCTCATATTTTTCCCATTTTTTAAACAATTGTCCAGGTGATTTGATAAAATATTCAAAGAAGGCCTATATTTTATTTTTTACTTTACACATATTATAATATTTTATTATATAGAAAAGATTGGTTTCATATTAGTGCCATGTTGAAAAAAATATTCAGTTTGCCAGAGATTTTTGCTCAATCTGCTACAACAAAATTTGCTTTCCATTAGTTTCAAATGAGAATTTTGATGAAATTCACATGGGTGGAAAATAATGTTCTTGAAGATTTTTGTTGTTATTATATGGCTGAGATTTTGTGTTTTTTTGGGGGGTGTTGTGTGTAAATGCCTTCTCCTGCAATGTACAGTCAATCCTCCTACATTTTGTAACCACTTAAGAATGAAATTGCAAGGTGTACTTCAGAACAATTTTTGACCCAAGCGCTCAAAGTGTGGTGACCTGGCCACAGAAGGAACCCAACTGCTGGATCTTCAAATCTGGATTATAAGGTCCATCTTTTGGATCAGTCATAACTTTGATCGGTTACTAAGCAGCCAGCCTTAAGTTGAGGACTACCTGTAATAAGAAACTGCTTTGTTCTATATGTACTACTGAGGTTGAGATTCAGAGATGAGATTTAAATGAGGAGTAGAAGCATAGACGTATATATGACAGAAGGCACAAAGCAGGTCTTTGATACCTATAACATTATTCAGTGGCAATCAGAAACTTTTTTTACCCTTGTTAGGAAAGCAAATCAACAATGACAGCAGATAACAAGATTCCCCAAGTCTGCCTCTCTAGCATACTCAGACTGAAAACGTGGGCAACACTCTGCATATTTTTCTGTGTGTGCACTAAAGCAAAGCAAAGGAAATTAGTATCTGAACCTCAGAGTTTTAGCCAATGCTATATTGTCAATAGAAGTCACCCCTTCTATTATTAGCTTTAAATGAACCTGAAAGGAGTCAGCCGCAGAGAAAGTACCCTAGTCCTGCAGCCAGTTTAAATTCATTAAGCCCATAAAAAGCCCCAGAGACAACTATGGATGAAAATCATTATTTACAAATCATCTAAGACAGATGATTTCATTCTCAACTATGAACATGTAAAAGATCTGCCTGCTTTTCTTTTCATAGCAAATCTCCACGTAGACAAAGATTTTCCCACCCATATCTTCAAAAACCAGAGAACAAGATGGAAAATGGGGGTTTATTAGATTTGGTTGCTGTAAGCTATTGTATCTGTAGATACATTCAAAGATAACAGGCCCTGAATCAGCTTATCATAGTAAACAAGTCCATAGGACCCAATTAAACATACTTCACATACCTTGGGCCTATAAAAACAATGTTCATTTGCTTGATATTATTTCTTTTTTAAAATGAGACCATGGGAAGTTATACATTTTTTGAAGGGTCAAGGTAACCCATAAGATTGCATCTCCTAACTGGCACTGCCAGACCTAACAACCAATAGCTGAGATATGATAGTCATGATGATTCCAAGTGAACTGTACATTACTGCAGAGTGGAGTATGAATCTGAAGGGAAATTGGGGATTTCCCTAATGACCTGTTGTGGTTCTATCATTCATATGGTCACCTTCTGGAATGAGGAGGTGGTAGATGTTAGATGTAACTGCTTCTCTTTCCAGTTATCATTCCTGGGTCACATTTGTCTTCTGAGGAGCTTTTGGAAATGAAATTAGTAACGAAGTGCCTATAGGTGGTAAACAAGAAATAAATGCAGTAAAGCCTTAGATTGGATAATTAGTTCCAGAACTGTATTTGTAATCTAAAGCACTCGTATATCAAAGCAACCAAACATTACCCACAATCCCACAGCGATAGAGCGTGTGCATACTGTATGTACTACTTGTAACGCAAAACATTGCTTATTTGTCAAGTTAAAAATTATTAACTATGTTTGCTTGTCTTGCAAAATGCTCTCAGACCAAGTTACACGCAATCCAAGGTTTTACTGTACAAGTTATCAATCCATATTCTTTAATACAAAGAGATGTTGAACTTTCAGATCTCTTTGCTCTTTTTACAGCTACAGACTCTTGTGCAGCTGCTTTGTTCAAATTAACTCGCTCACTTTTGTAGGGTGGCTGAGAGAAGAAATCCTCTAATTAATGTTACATGCTTGCTAGATTCTTTGCAGATAAAATTACTCATATGTGCCTAGTTTTAGACATTGCTTATATGAAATCTATTGTGATAATTAGGGCAGTGTTTTACAATGTTAGTTGAGGTTAATTT
>JANHFO010008124.1:5543-16929 GCA_032468095.1 Pareas carinatus | reverse complement strand
AGGCTATTCCACTTATGAGGCCCTTTCACCTCCCATTTTTAAGTTTGTAAATTATGTAAATTACATGAGAGATAATTAAATACAGCATTGAGGCCCTAGGCTGAAGCCTAGTTAGCCTATAGGAAAATCCGGCCCTGCCCGTCAGTGATATTCCCAATCAGTAGTGGCGACAGAAGCCTCACCCCCCTCCGCTCAAGCTTGCTCATGCGGGGGGAGGGGAAAGCCAAGCAGAGCTTGCCTTGGATGCCTGTGAAGCCTCCAGGCCGGCCAGGGCAAGAGGAGCGCAGATGAGGCTTCTGCTGCTGCCGCTGATGAGGAGTGCCCGCTTGTTGGCCAGCCTGCCCGCCGCCTGCCTCCTCCTCCTGGGGCTTGGCTGCTGGGATGCGAAGGCGCTGCTCCCCGTCTCCCCTCCCCGCACTGGGCAAGGTTTCCCAGGGTGGTCAGGACAGGGTTAGGGTTAGGAGGTTGCTTCCCTGCTAGCCATGCCTCTGCCGGTGGTGGGTTGCCCCCCCGCACGCCTCTGCCTGTCATGCCTGTGCAATGGACCACAATTGGCCACCCCCATCCCTGGCCCCAAATAACACCTGGCTCCTCCCTCCCTGCTATCCACCGGAGCCCCTTACCTCATTCAGAAGGCAGGACTGGAGACAGGTCGGCTGGGCTGAAATCTCTGAGGCTTGGAATTCGCGCGCTTTCGGCTTGCTGAGAGGCATTTTGGAAGCGCTTCCAGTAGCCGGTGCAGCAGAATTCTGAGCCCTGGAGGCAGCCCAGCCTCGTGTACAAAAAAATGGCTAGATTTTCCTGGCGGACCACCAAAATTTTCTCATTGGCCACCACTGGGCCACAGCCCATAGTTTGGCAACCACGGACTTAAACAACTTATTAGCGATAAGCATACAGTATACAGCAATAGCACTTAGACTTATATACTGTTTTGCAGTGTTTTACAGTGGTTTAGAGTCAGCATATTTCCCCCAACAATCTGGGTTCTCATTTTACCAACCTCAGAAGGGTGGAAGGTTGTGTCAACCCTGAGCCCGTGATAATCGAACTGCAGGGCGTCCACAGAATTAGCCTGCAATACTACATTCTAACCACTGCACCATCACGGCCCTAGAAATTTAAAGGCAAAATGTTTTGGTTATTCTCTACTGTCTTTGGTGCTCTGAAACAGAATAATGTGATAATTGCAAATGTTATAGCAATATAAATATAGCTAACTATCTCTGTTTTATAGGTAAATATTATTTTTTTGCAGTGAAACATATTATGCCATTCCTAATTGGTGAATGCACTGGTTATGTTCACTGTTCAATCAAGCAGTTTCATCTGTATGAGCAAAGACAAATCAGATGAGTTGTTCCTGAAATACTTCAGACTTCAAATGATTTAACTGTTACTTCTGTTTAACAATATTTATTTTTATACGATAATCTGCTGTGGGACATGCAAGTGTAACCAGCGCCACAAGATTTTAAATTGGTTTTAAGAATTTGTCATTTTAATATTGCCATCATATAATATTTACTTTTAATTGTGTTTTAACTTCATAGATTTTTGTATTGCATTTTTATTGTTGGCTGTGAACCGCCCTGAGTCCGTTGCACGGAAAAGGGCGGTATATAAATTAAATTATTAAATTAAATTAAATTAAGATTTGCTGGCTTCAGGGATGTGGTCTTTTGACAAAACTAAGAAAGAACCAATAGGAAAAGACTAGCAATCTAGGTTGGGCCTGGCAAGTCAAACTTCAGGTGTAAACAAGCCAAGGTCTCTGCTGGAGAATTTTCTGCATAGTCTTAATAGCCGATCACATCTTGTTATCATTGCTTTAAAACTAATCAGCTTTGTTATGAAACGGGAAGGGGGCAGTGCTAGAATGGGATCTCCCCCCCCCCCGTTTTAAATATCTGTTGTATCTGCTTAAGAGCATTTGAATGGCATTCGCCGAGGTGGTGGGAGGAAAGCTGCTTCACCTTTCTACTTCCCTTAATCGCTCCCCTCCTTAAAATGCCATGGGGGGGGGGGCTTTCCAACGCACGCATTTGTGTCCCGACTGAATTCTGTATTCAAGCTCGGGAAGCTCAGTGGTTAATAAAAAGAATACACCCTCTCCAAATTTCGTCAGATCCTTTTCAATAAATGGGCCTTGAATTAGCTGCCCGTGACACGTCCCGAGTTTAGTGAAGTTTTCCTTGGCATTTGCCAGCCCCGAAGAGTGTTTTTATTTAGAGCAAACACCTCGGGTTGCATGGAAACCGGGCAGTAGGAAGTTGTCGCCTGACGCTCACCGCCAGCTTCCTTTCCCGAGCGCCGTGAGCATGGGCTGGCGAACTGGGCTCCCCGCCTGGGAGAACGCCGGATCAACTGCGGGAAAAAGCGTCTAGCAACGCTGCGAACCGGACCGCCTTTCTACCGGGGGTATTGGGAGAAAAAAGGGAGCCGAGGCTGCCGAAGGGATAGCATGATAGCCCTTTTCGGGAAGCTCCGGAGTTGCCTGGTTCTGCCGCGTGGAGCCCTGGCGTGGCGTCTTGCCAGCGGGCGCGGCCTTCGTGCCTGGGGTTTTCCCGAGGGATGTAAGTGGGAGACTCTCTCTCGGCCCTTCCAGGCGAATTAGTTTCGAGCCAGAAGGCAAGGGCGAGCGCCCACGTCTCGGGGGAAACGCGTCGTCGGGGCTTGGTTGGTCTCCAGGGCGGCTGATGAGTCATTAAGAGAGCAGATTTCCGCCTTGTGGCTTACTGCGTACTGCTTTAGAGCGAAATCCAACCAAAACAGAAATCCCCCTTCTCCTTTTCTCCTTGGATTTGTATACTGTTCTTCAATGAAAAATACCCAGGGTGGTTTGCAAAATCAGTTGTCCCAAAGTTGAGGGGGGAAAATATTGAATACAATCCATTCCCAATCTTGGTTTCTTGGAAGTAATTTACTAAATGAGGTCAAAGCTCTACCTTGGTCTTCCTCAAATTTTCCTCAGCATGGTGCTTTCCAGATACAATAGACTGGACTTCCAGCATGTCCATCAGGGGTTTGAAGTATTTACCGTGACTTCCAAAAATCCATAATAAAACTATACAGTACATTAAATGAATTTTAGTTTAGAGAAACACAGTCAAGTTGCAGTGTTTTATTATTCACCTGGGAGAAAATCCACTGAACTCTTGAGATTTCTTTTGAAGTACCGTACTTACAATATTATAACTATCCTGAATACGATTGTTAAGAAGAATCTCTTGGTTTCATTACTTTGTTTAAAGTAAATTTATTAGCATTCTAATCTCATCCTATTTCTGTGGAACATTTCAAATATGAATAGAAGGCCAGGCTTTGTGCTGATGCATATAGGCTATAGGATCCCCTTTCAACAATCTTCCCCATGTTAACCTTTCTTCATAGTTCTTACCACTACAGGAGTGCAAAATTCCAGTTCCTTCCTGTCTACACTCAAGTAACTTCTACTTCCTAGGCCAGCTTGTTTAGGTTTCCCAATACTTCATAGGAGCACCATTTCCCCAAAAATGAATTGAGTTTTGGTTTTGCTTGTTTGAATTCATAAGTTGTGTAATGTGCAGTCCCAACCACTGTGATATTAAAACACAAACCCACTGGTTACCAGAAAAGGAAGGTGTAGAATTTCATAGTCCGTACACATGATAGAGCTTAATGATGGTTCTTTAGATGTGCTCAGGTTACTGGAAGTAGAGGAACACAACATGCAGGCTCTAGAAAAAAAAATTACGAACAGAAGACAGGATCAGTTGTTGGACACAAACCTGTTCAATAACTGGGTATTTCTAAAAAAAAATTTCAGAAACTGAATACAGGTAGTCCTTGACCTACAACCATTTGGTTAGTGACTCTTTGAAGTTACAACAGCACTGCAATAAGTGACTACCAACTGCCAGGGCATCCTCATGGTCACATGTTCAAAATTTGGGCACTTTGCAGCCAGCACGTATTTATGGTAGCATCCTGGAATCATGTGATCTCCACTTGTGACTTTCTCAACCAACTTCTGACAAGCAAAGTCAACTGGGCTGTAGAAATCACTTAACCACTGCAATAATTCACTGAAGTTGAGGACTTGCACAGTCCTCTGTACCACGTCCTGTCTAGTCATATGAGACTACAATTTGTATAAGCCATTTTGTGGCCTGTAACATCTGGAAAACACCACTGAGAAAAAAACAATTGTTTGCAGTGCTCGAAAAAAAACGTTAAATCTGGCAGCCTTCAAGTAAATGGAATTTGATAAGGAAGACAATTGAATAACCACTGAGGTTTCCAGGAGATGGAATTTATTCTTATATTAGTGTAATGGCTCAATTAAAATAATAAATTGCTGTGAGAGTTTACTGGAGCATCACATGGAACTGCTAAAGTTATTGTCTGTGTAGTACTGAAGTTGAAGGAGAATCCATGTTCGGATTTATTAGATTGAGGAGCAACATGTGAGGATATTTGGTTTCTGGCACTAGGATTTCCGATAAGTCCTTTCTTGACTTTTATTTTCTTTTAAATATTTCTGCACAATGGCAGAATTAGTTATGTCTTGATCGCAGCCTGCCATGCATGCTTTCCACAAAATAAGAGTTGAGAGGGTCTCGCTGGGAAGGGGACGTTTTAAAACTTTGCAAAAGGGCTTTGATGTGAGGAAATAAAACGCTCGCACGATTCTCCAGCAAAAATAACATAGCCGCCCCCCCCCTCCGCCGCCAAGAGGGCGTCGTGAGTGGCCGCCGACCTCCGAACAATTCGCTGTGGCCTGGCAGCATTGTGAGCAAGCCCAAACGCAACGGGATACGCCTTGGTTGTCGGGGGAGGAGCAATGATGAAAGTCGTTTTTACTCTCTTCCGATTGGCCGCGCGAGAAGAGGGCGTGGCCCAAGCGGAGCAGATATTTACCGTGGGAGGGTGGGGGCGACTGCTCATTTGAAGGTGAGCGATCCACTAAGACGTTCTCGGTCCTCCGGCGCTCCGGTAAGATACCCGCCTCGTCTGTTCCTGCCGGCTAACGAGGCGTGGTTGGGGCGGGGATGGCGTCCGTGTTAGTCGGGTTATGTAACCCCCCCCCCTGCAAAATAGACAATTTGGGTTGGGGGGAGCGAGTCGAAGCTAACTGGACCGCAAATCCGTGTGTCGTGGGCAGCCGAGAGAGAAAATCCGCTGCCTGTCCTGGTTTTCATTCCTGGTCCCCAGATCCCCTTCCTTGGGTCATTTTAAGGCACCGCTTGAAAGTTGTTTGTTTTGGACGGTCTTCGTCACGTGTGAATGGGCTGACGCTCTTTCCGCCCCGTTGGGGGAAAGCTCAGTTCTCCAGGGAAGCCGCTCCGGGGCTGTCGCCGTACTTGAGGAGCCGCCTCTGGTCCCTTCAAGGAGGATGACTTGACATAACGAGGCCCCGAGGAAAGTGGATCGTTCAACGGTGACTCAGAGCTTCATCCTGAAGTTTTCAAAGGCTTTCGGTTGGGGGAGAACGCAAAGGGGCGTCCCGTGGTTTTACCTGCCCTGTTTGAAGCGTGTCTTGTCAATTTTAGGAGTCCCAGCGCCATTCCGGATTAAGAGACGCCTGTTTGGTTCCTCTGCCTGTCAAGGCAATTACAGCAGCCTTTGCTGCCAAATGAATCTAATTCGCTTTTGCCTTCCTGGACCATGGCTACTGGCCAAAATCCGGTGACCGGCATCCATTTAGACTTTAAGGGGATGCCAGAGGAAAAATGCCCTCTGTTTAAAAAGTTCCTTTCTTTAAGGTTACAAATAAAGACACCCCATTTAATCTCCCTCCTGTCCTATCTCTAATTTATAATTTGGGGCTTTACTTGTTGCTATGTGTAACTATTGTGTTTGGTTATGTGTGTAAGCCATTAAATGTTTTCCCATGGGGGGTGAATATAAATAGGATTAATAATTTTACAGAAACTCTTTAATTCTTTGCCCTCTTAATTAATTGTACAGAAAATCTTAGCTCTTTGATCACCTGGCTTTTTCTGAGCTGGTAGCTACATTCTCTAAAGTTTTGGCGCTACATTTTATGCCATTCTTTGGTCATGTGGCCAGCAGGACTAATGAATGAGAAATAAAGTCCAATTCAACTGTAGGACACTAGGTTTGATATAGGGCTTACTTGAGTAATTGAAAAGTTTCAAATAATGATTTATTATCAATGTTCATTTGCCAGTAGCAGGCTGTTTTAGTCTTTTTGTGTATGAGGGTAGTTTTAATTTGTGGAAAGCATTTTTTCACTGTATTTTCAGATTTCCTTTCTCAGGAATCAAATCAACAATCTTTTAAATTTTTAACAATGCTTCTAATAAACAATTTTCCAATTTTTGCTTTTGTTTATCTTCTTATTTCCCCTCCCCCCAGCTCAGAAGAAACATTTAAGGGACCTTGCAAAAAAAAATGCTGCTCGCTTTTCTTTCTACCTAGATTGTAGAAATGTGTATGCTTCAAAATAATTTGGAAGAAGTACTTCTGACCTTGCACAATGCATTGCTTTCTGTAGTGTTCTTTAAAGCAGTCCAACTTTTTCCAGTTTGTGCAAGTCTGAAAACTGATGCTAGTACTGCTTGAAGGAGTTAGCTTTGTTAAAGTTAATGCTAATGTGACTTTTAAAGCAGCAGCATTGTACGGCTTAATCTGAAAAGAAAATAACAGGGCTGCTTTATGAATAGTGGAGAAGTAATATGCCCATTTTTGGGCTGAAACATTCAATTTATTTGAAGCATGCAGCCCCTTTAATTTTAAGTGTTGATATCCACATGGCTAATTGGTACCTTGATAGTACATATGCTTTAGGCAAGAAAAGAAAAAGAAAGGAAAGGAGAAAAAAGGAAAGGAAAAGCAAGATAGTTTTTAAAACATAACAGGCTGTGATCCAGAATTTTCACTTTAAACTTTAGGTCTGGTTATATTGTCATAAATAGCCATATCGGGAACACTAAATCTAATAAACTATGGTAATAGTTTTATGAATTCTCTTGAACTCTTCATGCTGAATATGCAAGGAATAAATTGACTGGATCAGTTTTTAAGGAGCTGCTTGATTATACACTTTTAAATATGATAGTAAGCAGACCAATAACAGTTCAATAGCTATCTCAGCTGACAATTTCTTTTGACTGATTGCTGGTAACTTGATCCACTTGCTTTGCCTATAGCACACTTGGACAATCTTTGTGGGCCAGAGGATACACCAGTTATTGATCTCTTTAAGATAAGTGTGAAGTTGTGTATGATCTATTAAATCAGATTAATTGATAAAGCAGACCAATAGGTTTGTGGCTTGTCAGAGCACTGAGACCCCATGGATTGTACTTCTACTTTTGCTTATTTTTGTGTCATTGTTTTTCCTATGAGTAGATGGACATGCTTCCAAACATAGCACTGTATGGTAACTTCATTTTTATTTTCTAAGAATACTTGTGAGAATTATGAAGATTTAGGAGCATTCTTATAAATAAATATGAGGCTAAAATGGATGCCAGCTTCCTACTGATATTTATTTTTTATTTTATTATTATAGTTATATACCGCTTTTCTCCTGATGGACTCAGGGCGTTGTACAGCCAGATAAAACAAGCAAACCATACAAAAAACTAAGAAAAATTTAAAATAATTAAATAAAGGCCATAATTTAAAATCCACTATAAAACCAATTTAAACCAAATTAAAACCTATTTAAAATAATAAAGGAGGGAGGGGGTTAGGATAACCTGGCCTGCACGAAAAGGTGCATTTTTAGGGCACGGCGGAACACACGGCGGTCCGATATCGTACGCCGCCAAAGAGAAGGCTCTTCCCCTGGGGGTCGACAGCCGACATTGTCTGGCCGACAGCGCCCTGAGGAGGCCCTCTCTGTGGGAGTGTACTGGCCGGTGGGAGGTATTCTCTGGTAACAGGCGGTCCTGTAAGTACGTAGGTCTTAAGCCATTTAATAAAAGAACCAAAAGGAAACTAGATCGAGGCAAAGAGAGTAGAAATCAGTCTTTCTGAACCTGCCATAGAATTACAGATGTGTCAGGCTAACAATTTCCAGGTAGTGTAAGCATATCTAAATGACATTGAGTTGAAAAGATTGTGCGATGACACAAGTTATGAGTCGATAATTATCTTTCTAAACTACCCAATTGAAGGACTCCCAGTTCGCTGTAGTAGTTAAGGCACCAGGCTGGAAACCAGGAGATGTGAGTTTTAACCTACCTTAGGCATGAAAGCTGACTGGGTGACTTTGGACCAATCAGTCTCTCTCAGCCCAATTCACTTCACCAGGTTGTTGGGGAGAAAATAGGAGGAGAAAGGAAAATAAGATATGTTCATGGTCTTCAGTTGTTTATAAAAATAACAAATAATTTAATAAATTAGCCAGCCCTGCTCATTTTCAAAGTCTAAACAAAATCAGTCTGGCTGCTTCCTGCTGAGAGAATCCCAAATAGAATACATTTTCCCAAGAATGACTTGATATTCAAGTATTTCTTTGCTCATAATGAAAGGCAATTTCTGAACCATGCTCTCTTCCCTCAGATATGGCTTGCATATCTGAAAGTGATTAGCAAAGTAACCATATAGTAGTTAGAAGAAAAGAAAAGAAAGAATAATGGGAGGATTTGAGTTCCACAGTTGAATTGTCCATTCTTAGGAGTATGTTATCATCCCAGAAATAAATTGCTAAATCTCAGCGATTAGATATAGAGCAATAACAGACTAGCTTATCTAATACTCCCATATCTTTGGCTTTAAGCTGACAATATGGAGCAATATGGATGGACACTATATGTCAGTGATGGTATGGTCAAAGCAAATTGGATCAGATACACACTGTCCTTCTGCCTTGTTTAAACTTTAAGGTGGTGGTGCAGATATTCTTTTCATAGAAGTCTTGAGGACCTTGAGATTGCAAGACTGACTCAAAAGCTCCATTTGCTTAGTGGTCCAGAAAAGACAAAGATACTTAACCACAAATGCTCAGCTAGTAGATACAACTCGGGGGGTGGGTGGGTACTAAGAATGGAAAGTCCATAGGAATTGGGACCAAACAGATTATCTTTCAAGGAAAGTGAGAGTGGGTACTGAAACAATACTATGTAGAACTCCTGTTCCTAAGCCCCCAACACATACAAAACTGAGAGGATAAGGGTTTCCTCTATCCAGACCTGTCTCCCTGAAGGCTGTGAGGTTTCATGTATCACATCTTGACAGCTGGAGAAAAAATCCAGAAACAGCTTTTTGTTATGGTGAGAATTTGAAGCTTAGAAATTGAAAGTGAGTGGAGTTGACAGTCTTTCTATGTATTAAGAATGACCAGACTAATTTGAAGATTGCATAAACCTCCTCATCCCTTCAGCAGTTATAATTATGATGAATTTACTATTAGAACATCACTTCTATGTGGCAAGATTATTTGTAGAATGGATTGGTAGTTTGGATGGATATTTAGGCCGAGTTTACTAGAACTGATCAATTTACTGGAAGGTTATCCAATGTGAATAATCTTTGGAATGATCTCTGTAAGTCACTTCAACTCAAATAACTAAGCTGATGCCAAGATTCATTTATAAATGTGTTAAGGAAAAGCATTGTGAATTAAGTGAGGGTCTAGATCCCACAGGGCCTATAGTAACTCACGCTTGTATTCCTGCAGAAATGGACGTTTACTTGATTGCAATTGTAACTCTTGGAGAGATGTGAATAATATTAGGGGTCTGAGCACTGGGTTAGTTTAGAACCAAAATACATCATAAAAATATAAGAAGCTGACATCAGTTTACTAAGTCCTATTAGTTTAAAGGTGGGAAAGTTACTTGGATCTATTAAGGAAGATAATTGAGCAGGCTAGATACCGCCAAAGTAACAAATAGTTTTTTAAAGGAAAAATGCGGAGGGTTTTGGTGAAATATTGCCTCTTAATTGTCCCCCGCAAGCCCTGGAAAACCATAGAAATTAAAATGTAGCGGCTTTTCCCAAGCTGACTCAACAATTTCCCAGGATTTTCACAAGAATATTCTTGAGCTCTACTTAAAAGTACCAGGAATTATACCCCATGACTTTGGGTAAGTAAAGCACGTGCTTTGCCCCTGGATTTTAGTTCCTTCTTTCTGGTAAGCTATGCTGCCTCTGGTTGTAACATTTCATAATTTATCTTGTGTACTACAAAATTATTGCAGCAGTTCCTGTTCAAGAGTCCTTTAAAAATTCCAAATGACTTCAAACAGAGGTATTTAGCTCTTGAGCAAGGTAAGTAAGTGTCTATGAAGAAATTCTGTCTTGTGTCTAGGAAGGCTGTAGTTGCGAAAGACAAAGAAATGTAACTGAACTAGTTTGCATCCAGTCATACATTCAAGTGGGCTTTCTTTCTTTTTTTTACCTGAGGATAATAAATTGTCCTTTTCTCATCTCTATAGTTAAAATCTCAGAAATGGACCTTGACTTGCAGTGCCAAGAATTTGATGCATCAAAATGGAAAGAACTTGTTGAATCCATGAACCAGCACAAAACAATTAGGTAAGTTACAACTTTTAGTGAATTGGAAGGACTTTGTAAAGGTATTGTTTGACAACTCCAGCATTTCTATTCATTATTTGAATTGGGGAAAGTTAATAACGGATTAGCATAAAATTTCTTCTAAAATATCACTCACATGAAGGATGGTTTTTCCCCCCTCGTATTTCCGCTCAAATAGTTCTGTTTTGCTTTCCCATATGCCCAGTGTTTCTCATTCTTGGCCATTTTAAATGTGTGGACTTCGACTCCCAGAATTCCCTAGCCAGCAGCATATAGCAGTTTCTCTTTCTCATTCCAGTTCATATATTTTCCAGATACATTTGCTCATAGATCCTCTTTAGTCATCTTAGACAAATTGCTCCCTGTAGTGGGAAATTGTACCGAAAGAACTTAGTATTGGTTTGCGGGGAGTGGGAACGTGAATTATGTAAGTATAGTATGTTGTTCCAGCACCTTCTTAAATACTTGAGATGCATGCTATGCTGGAACTGTTAGCTATTACTCAACCATTTTGAAAGTGTACTAATAAGCTTAGTCTAGGAGAATGAGGTAGATGATAAATAACTCATCTGACTACATTAGAGATAATGTTGAAATCCATTTTTCTTCTAAATTTTTTACATTCTATTCTCTTTCTTTCATTCACTCTTATCTTTCGTTTCTTCTCTTCTTCCCTTCCCTACTACTTACTTACATTCTTTCCTATTTGGTTTTTTTCTCTGTCTTCTCTGTTCTCTCCTTCTTCCTATATCCATAAATAGATTCTGTGTAATTAGTACTTTTTTGGGTGTAATCATTAGCCTATTACATGTTACCTCTTCCATTTCTGCAACCTTGTTTGCTTTCTAACCATTTATAAAATCTTGTCCATGTCTGGTAATAGTCTGTT
>JANHFO010008123.1:44854-57851 GCA_032468095.1 Pareas carinatus | reverse complement strand
AAGAAAGAAAGAAAGAAAGAAAGAAAGAAAGAAAGAAAGAAAGAAAGAAAGAAAGAAAGAAAGAAAGAAAGAAGATTCCCCCAAGCTGTAAAATGTAAAGAAAGAAAACCATGCAGCCAGGAAGAAATTACCATCTAATTCTGACTAAAATTCAATAGAATGAATGAATATGGAAGACAGCAATAGAGTGTTTACATAGAAAGAAACGCCCTGAGACCAGCTTTCCTCAGCTTGTTCCTTCTTAACTGCTTTCAGCTATAACTCCCGTCATTTTGCAAGTAACATGAGGCTTTTTCACATTTTGGAACACTGAATGACAACCGAATTAGCAAACTGAAATTAAGTATGTTCCCAGTGCTTCCGGAGAATGTATATCCATGGGAGGGGGAGGGGGAATAGGTTGGCTATGTATGATATTACAGGTGCTAATATTATTAGGTTGACTTTACAGATACTTTGTTCATATCTGCAGCAAAGCGATACCTCATCACAGAGAAGATAAATTTCTGCTCAAAAGCAAACTCTTGGAAGACTCCGAAGTGCAGAGCTCAGAACTGTCAGGGATGGCCAAGCTAGGTCTGATCATCCAACAAAACTTCCCTTGTTGCTTTTCCATGACTACAGAATCCTTCCAATTCCAGCAGAGACTTGTCAGTGTTTGTACACTCTTTGCTTACACTAGCCTGGTGCGTCAAGACTGCACAAGCAGAGGACCATCTTAATACATCTTTGTATATATTGAGTTTGATTTCCAAGATTGCCCACTGAGAGGCCAGAGACAGGAGATAAAGCCATTTCCTAGAGAAGAACCGAGGGGCTGGTTTCTTCCCCTTGGCGGTCAGTAGCCTTAGAGGCATTTTTTCTTTCTTTTATATTACTTTTGCCTTCTGTACAAGGTATACACTTCTTACTACTCTCCTACTTCCATTGAGATCCTTCAGTGGACAGTTTTGGAGGTCTGTTTTCATTAATAAAGAAAGGCAGGCAATCCATAAAGCTGGCCCAGATAAATTCTTCAATATCTGGCCTTCCTTTCTTTCCTGCTGGTCTTTCTAACCTTTACCAGGCATTTCTCTCACACATTTTCTCAATCTCCTTTCTCTTTCAAGCATCCTTCCAGTCTTTCCCCTCCTATCCAGGGCAATTTCTGCTGCCGAAACAGAAAAGTTTCAAACCTCCATTCACTGCCTTGTTATTTACCAGATTGCCTGCTTTGCCTGTTTGTCAGTCGGTCTTTCATGGTTGCCAGCCAAATGGCCTGTGAAATTTATATTGATTTGATTTATACCTTGACTTTCTACACTGGCATGTTGTGCTCAAGTGGGAGCTTGAGGCGTTCCTGTATCCTTTCATTTCTTTTCATTCACATGACTCTCTGTTGACCTGTACTGTGAGTCTTTCAGCTGCCAAGTTAAAAATTCTCCTTCTAGGTTTTCATCTGAGCAGCACTCTTCGTGAATTGGGACTTTGACTAGATCAGTCAGACTAATCCTAGGTATGGAACATCCCTCGCCTTGAACGACATGAGCCCATCACGTAGCTTCAACTGATTATATTTCTCACTCAGCCTTGTGTTTTATTATAACTGACAGGACAACGCCACAAATACTCAAGCTACACACACACCCCTTTCCATTCTTGGAGCAATCTGTGCACACAAGACTTAAGAATCTGAGCAGATTTCATTCTTTGGCAGTCAACATTTAAAAAGCAAACAACAGAATATCAAAAATTAAAATCATAGAGGATAAGGAATATTAATTTCTGAGGGAGATGAGTGATTCGAGAGCAGAAAATATGAATGAATAGACAAATGAGCAAATAAATAAATATCATTTGAAAGATGAAATTCCAATGGAAGAGACACTTCTTTACAGATTTTTTTAAAAAAACAACATGTAGAGACCAACATAATTCCCAAAGGAGCATTGTATAATCTAAACCCAAAATGTATGGGGTGTGGAGGCATTTTCAAAGGAATCTCTGCTATAAAATCTAAGAGGCAGGCAAATGTGTAACAAAAGTGGTGGTCCTTAGAGAGTAAGGCAGGTCCTAAAATATTTAGATCAGGGATCTGCAACCCCTGGGTCATGGACCTGCACTGGGCCGCAGCGTGCTAGCAACTGGGCCATGCAAACAAGCTAAGCCCCATTCATGGGATGCAGGCAGCATGCAAAATCACACCCCACCCATCCGCGATAAAACCTTTCTCCATGGAACCAATCCCTGGTGCCCAAAAGGTTGGGAACCACTGACTTAGATCTATATAGATCCAGATCAACTCCTTGAATTGATAAAGAACTGATTATCAGAATAGATCTTAAACATTATATTTTCCCTGTACCCAATGGGACTTTATCTGAAAGGATAAGAAAATTGCTCTTAGAGAAATATATAACAATCAAGCTATCCAACCTGTTGGATCCATAGAGCTGATCGGCCAGCCAGGCACCGAAATGTCTGGCAAAACAAGCAGTCAGCAGGTCAGTTAATTAGGCCACTATTCCCACTATTCCCAGCTGTCCAGGTTGTCCCTTGATTGGTTAATGGGGTTATGTTGTTGCCCTTAAGAAGGGCTAGTTACTGTAACCATTGCTGCTTGTTTCTGTTTCACTATCCGCTTGTTACTTGAATAAACAACTTGCGGAACCCGAGAGCTCCTTCCTATCTTTTCTATACGTGAACCTAACAATTGGCGACGAAGGCTTGACACCGGAGGAGAACGAAAACTCGCAGTCCAGTCATGGCCACGCTGTCACCACCGGCTCCTTTTGACCCAGCCAAGGAGACATGGGAGAATTTCATGTCAAGGTTCGATTTTTTTCTTCTCTCCCATGACATCCAGAACCTGATGGCTGATAGACGAAAGGCTATTTTCCTGTGGCCATGAGGTGTTCGATACGGCTCGAACCCTAGCAGAACATAACACCCTTGCAGCCATCGCCTGGCAAGATTTATCAGATGCCCTGAGTGCATACTATGCACCGGTGCCGTCAAAATTTGTTAAGCGGCACGAATTTTGGCATAAAATGCAGCACGAGGGCGAGTCGATAAATCACTGTGCATTTGCAAATGTGGAAGACAGCATATTGGACCAGCTCATCTTTGGGGTCAAAGACCTGCGGCTGCAGAGAAGGTTCCTGGCCAACCCAGGGCTGACCCTCAGGGAAGCCCTCGATGAAACAAGAGCTGCTGAAACAGCATCGAATGCTGCAGATGCCCTGCAAAAGTTGGCAGGCACCCCGGCAGCGGAGAAAACTTCGCACTACTTGCCATTTTTGCAATGCTGTCTGCAGGCGTTGCGATCGACGTGGCCACATCGCGAAGGTCTGCAGGGCTCTAGAACCAATGGAGCCTACTCCTCAATTGTCCCCACCCAGTCAAGGTTAGTTCCAGGTTCGAAAGGAGGCCAAGCAGTGGCAAAAGATGAAACGGGCCCCGGTGGCATCTGATGCGTGCAAAATTAAGGTGGGAAATACCAGCGTCTAGCCCCGGAAAAAGATTCACCTGACGGTGCAGGTCCGTGGAAAGCCGTGCCATATGGAGGTCGACTCAGGCTCGACCATCACCATCCTGTCCTGGACAACCTTAAAAAAGATCCTGCCAGGAACCAAAAGGCACCATCTGCGGCCGCAGAAATTAATGATCCGGGACTATCAGGGGAACCGTTTGCCGGTTTGGGGGTTGATGGACATCCCGGTGGCTTTCCAAGGGTTTGAGGGGTCACTGCCCGCAACAATTGTGGCTGACCGTTGGCCGAGCCTTTTGGGACTTGAGTGGTTCGAGGCTCTTGGTTTAGGGATCACGGGTATTCACTCAACCGTGAGAGATTGGGGGCGAGATCTCATTGATGAGTACCAAGATGTGTTCTCTCGTACTTTAGGCAAGTACACGGGTAAACCAATTTCAATTACGTTGGACCCCTTGGTTGTCCATCAGATTAAAAGCCCGCAGAGTGCCATTCGCATTAAGGGAAAAATTGGACGCAGCCCTGAATAAGTTAATTACCCAGGGCATTTTAGTCCCGATCGAGAATGCCCGGTGGGAAACCGCAATTGTCACCCCAATAAAAAAGACGGCTCGATTCGCATTTGTGCTGACTATAAATGCACCATAAACAAGGCATTGCAGCAGAATGTGTACCCGGTGCCAGTCATACAGCATTTGCTCCACTCTTTGGGTGTGGGGTCAGTTTTTGCTAAGCTGGATTTGGCTTCAGCCTACCAGCAACTGCCGGTGGACGAAGCCACCGCAGAAGCCCAGACGGTGGTTACCCATCGTGGGGCATTCAAGGTCACAAGGCTACAATTTGGGATTAGTAGGGGCTCTTTCAGGGGGTGATGGAACGGCTGCTCCATAAACTCTCCTGGGTTGTGCCTTACTTCGATGACGTGTTGGTTACGGCCAACTCGCACGCTCAGCTGTGAGATTGCCTGAAATCGGTATTTGATTTGTTTAGAAACAAGGGTCTTAAATTGAGGAGGGACAAATGCCTGATAGGGATTCCTTCGGTAGACTTCCTGGGATATAGAATAGATGGTGCTGGTATCCACCCCACGGAAGATAAAGTCAAGGTGATTAAAAACGCCCCCACGTTGACAAATAAAACGGAATTGCAATCGTTTTGGGGGTTGCTCAACTTCTATCACTCGTTTCTGAGAGATAAAGTCACAGTCTCTGATCCCCTGCACAAGTTATTGGCAAAAAACGCACCCTGGGAATGGGGACTCAAGGAAGCCGAGGCTTTTCGCAAATTGAAAGATTTACTCTCGAGTAACCAGGTTTTGATTCGATTAAACACTACCATGCCGGTGACTCTCACCTGTGATGCATCGCCTTTTGGCTTTGGGGTGGTGCTTAGTCACACCTTGCCTTCAGGTAAGGAAGCCCCGGTGGCCTTTTATTCCCGTACCCTAACCCCAACTGAACGTAACTACAGCCAGACTGACAAAGAAGCTCTGGCTTTGGTTGCTTCAGTCCGGCATTTCCACAAATACTTGTTTGGCCATCATTTCACTCTGGTCACGGACCATAAATCACTTTTGGGTATACTGGCTGGTGACAGGCCCACCATGGGAGTTCTGTCCCCTCGTATGATACACTGGTCTCTTATCCTGGCCGTGTACTCTTATACATTAGTTCACAAGCCTGGCAAGGCTGTGGGACACGCTGATGCCCTCAGCCGTTGTCCCTTGCCCAGCGAGGGCTGTCAGTCTGACTGGGGGGAGCCTGCTTTGCTTGTCGACTGCCTCAGCTCCTCGCTCATCACCTCTCAGGAGGTGGCTGATTGCTTCCCCTCTGATCCGATTCTGGGCAAAGTTCTGGGCTGGGTGTGTAGGGGATGGCCAGTGGAGAAACTGGCTGAGGAATTCACCCCCTTTAAGATGCGAAGGGAGGAATTAGCAATTCAGGGGAATTGTTTGTTATGGGGTGACAGTGTGGTAGTGCCCGCCAAGTTAAGGAAACGAATTCTGGCCACCTTACACGAGTGCCAGCCTGGCATAGAGAGAATGAAAGCGCTGGCCAGGAGTTTCGTCTGGTGGCCAGCGCTTGACAAAGACATAGAACAGCTGGTGGTTCGGCCTGCCAGCAATCCAGCTCAGCCCCACCAAGAGTTCCCCTTCAGTCATGGGAACGTCCCAGAGCCCCCTGGTCACGGCTGCATTTAGATTTTGCCGGACCGCTACAGGGCCAGATATTTCTAATTGTAGTAGATGCCTTTTCAAAATGAATGGAAGTCCATTTGATGAGGGACACAGCAGCCACAGCATTGTCTCATTATTTGGAAACGTAATTTATTACACACGGTCTCCCGGACATGGTAGTATCCGATAACGGCTCTCAATTTACGACCAGGCAGTTCCAGGAGTTTTTAGACACCCGGGGAATCCGACACATGTTGACAGATCCGAATCATCCTAATTCCAATGGCCTGGCAGAACGGGCCGTACGCACGCTTAAGAAAGCCCCTGGCAGGCTCTCGCCAGGGAATTGGCAGATCAGGGTAGAATCATTTCTTAGGTGGCAACACATCACCCCCTGTAAGAGCACTGGGAAGAGCCCGGCCGGACTGCTTTTTGGCAGGAAAATCCGGTCAGTATTGGACCGTTTGCACCCCGACAACATGCCGGGGGCTGGGCAGTCATCTACTCGGACCCCACGGAGTTACACCATAAGCGACAATGTGTGAGTGAAGAACTATGGCCTGGGGTTACCATGAGTTTCAGGAACTGTCGAGAAAGTCATGGGATCCTGTTCCTACTTAATTAGACCTACTGATGGCCGTTTGTGGCATCGCCACATTGACCAGCTGTGCAGCGCGCCGTGGGAACAGGCTTCCGCTAACATGGCTGATGTGCCTAACAAAACACGCTGTTCCTCCCCAGAACTAGGAGAGTCCAAGGAAGCTTTCGAACTCTCCGAACTGGGACCCTTACAGCGATGGGCAACTGTCGATGCCCCAATTACCCTGCCTGATTGCACTTCCCCGGGGACTGCCCCTGCTGAGTCGGATCTTGCCCCAACGATTCCCGTTGTGCCAGATCGGGAGAGGGGCATTCCTGCCACCGAACCCCGGAAGTCAGGCAGGCAGAGTCGAAAGCCTGCTTACTTGAAAAACTATGTATGTTAAGTTTGTTTGATCTATGAGGGGAGGGCTGTTGGATCCGTAGTACTGACCGATCAGCCAGGCACCGAAATGTCTGGAAAAACAAGCGGTCAGCAGGTCAGTTAATTAGGCCACTATTCTCCCCAGTGCTAGACAGCTCGGCGGCTGTTCTAGCTGTTGTGTGATTGGTTGATAGGGTTTTGCTGTTGCCCTTAAGAAGGGCCAGTTACTGTAACTAAGCGCTGATTTCTGTTTCATTATACGCTTGTTACTTCAATAAACATATTGCGGAACCCGAGAGCTCCTGCCTGTCTTTTCTATATACGAACCCAACATAAAGCACAAGAAAAAAAAAACAAGAAGAGATTATTGTAACAGAATCTTTATTTTCAGAATTTCTACAGGTCTAAACTTTACTTTTATTTTCCTGAAATTAGGGGAGTTCCTTCTGAGATGCTTCCTATACCCCTTTTCCTTTAGTAGACTGAGATATCTTTTGTATGATGGTTGTCTAGGTGGTGGATCTTCCTCCTGTCTCACAAAGTCATTCCCATATATCACTATAGGGCCCATATAGGTCAAGCAGAAACTATGACTCTGGTCTGTAGACAAACTGGAGCAAGGAAACATAGTCAGTCAGATTCTGAGTCTGCATGTAAATGTGTATTTGGAAAATAGCAATAGCACTTAGAGTTATATACCACTTGACAGTGCTTTACAGCCCTCTCTAAGCAGTTTACAGAGTCAGCATATTGCCCCAAGCAATCTTGGTCCTCATTTTACCCACCTTGGAAGGATGGAAGGCTGAGTCAACCTTGAGCCGTTGTGAATCGAACTGCCAAACTGCTGGCAGTCAGCATCAGCAGAATTAGCCTGCAATATTGTATTCTAACTACTGCGACGCCATGGCTCACAACATCCCTATTAGCCAGAGAAGACATCTGATAATGACATTGGACCTGAGAAGTGGCAAGCTATACACCACTACTCTTTTAAATTATTTTCCTGAAACTGGTTTTATATTACAGGAGCTGAATCCTATTCCACAGATCCCTTAGATGTAAAAGCAGTGAGTGCAGTGGACCACAACTCAATCCATGATTCTCCCAGACAAGTTTAAGCTAAGCATAAAGCTTAGAATGCATATAGAATCAACAGCAACTGGCATATTTGGTGGGGAAATAGCCTATACTTGTCACAGAATGTGAGAGCGTTTGCAAAGAAGCAGCTGTTAATCTATCAAATCTCCTTTTTTATTCTCTTTGTGTGTGGGCTAGGTAGAAATGCCAGGTCTTAATGAAGAGATCAGACACTGAACTGTTCTTATGTACTTATAAACAAGCCAATAATATATTCCTGCTTTCTGAGAATTAAATAAAAACTAGTTTTTGAAAAGTGCAGTTTGAACATTTTATGGTCATGAATTGACCTTCCTGTCATACTTCTTTCTT
This sequence comes from Pareas carinatus, assembly GCA_032468095.1. Classification (NCBI taxonomy): domain Eukaryota; kingdom Metazoa; phylum Chordata; class Lepidosauria; order Squamata; family Pareidae; genus Pareas; species Pareas carinatus. Next base: position 49,793 of record JANHFO010008123.1, on the reverse strand, counting down.
TCATAGCCTAAAAAGTAGCCAAAACCAATTAAAAGGCCAGGAATCCTTATCATGATAAATGTATATCAAGAAGATTCATGTATGTATCTATTTTACAGAAAAAGGACTGATAGCCTCTGATTTTTTAAAAAAACAACAGCCTTATCCCTTCCTTAGTTGAGACCATAATTTGAAGTCCGTTAATCAGCAAATTAGCAGGTCAACCATCTATACTTAGGGCTTTTTCCCTCTATAAGAAAAGTATAAAACTGAAATTAGTATGTGATTGAAATATTAGACATACAATAGGTAAAACCACTTTTCCTTTATGCATGTATCTTGTTGCTTGAATCACATTCCATGAAATTTAGCAATCTATCCAGAACTAGTGTAATGACCCGGGGAACTACTAGAACTAATATGAAAATCTCAAGAATTCCTAATAAAACTTTATTTAGAAGGAGGGATATGACAAGGCTAAGAAGATGAAATTAACAAACGAACTGAGGAATATACACAATACTGCAGTCCTTGTTAAAACTATCATACTCCATATGCCCAATGCCATCATCATTCATAATTCCAGCAAGTATTCCTTAGGAATTAGAAAATACTTAGGAAGTATTTGTCCTTGCCTCTTGGAAACAAGAGAGAGCAGCCTACTATGATGCCCAGTGGGCAGCAGGAGGAGAATACAGAATGTTTGATCAGTTTCTGGGGTTCTAGAAGAGGATATTGACATTATTTTGCAAAACAGAGACTAATCACAGAGTGAAGAAATTCAATTTTCAACAGCACAAATATTTTTGGGGATTGGTCTCCCATCCATGGAATATTTTGTTACCATTTGTGGATTTTTGAATATTTCTGAAAGGCAGACTACAAGTGGAAGACTAGTAAGCAAGAGGCATTGGTCACCGAGAAAATGGGCCAAGATTTTCAGGAGGCTTCACCATGAACTCAAGTCAAGACAAATCTTAAGTAATTACAGGCTATATTACAACTATGGATTCCTGGGAGTCAAAAAAACAAGTGAGACAAGTGAGTTCAAAACGTAACTTGCCTTCAGCTGTTAATTGATCTTCAATCACTCAGTTCATCATTTTTATGAAAGACATGAAAGAGAGATACCATCAGTTCAAGAGATGACTTTTTAGAATGAAGGCAAAATGATAAAATAAAATTTATTAATTCCCATAATGAATATGGGATCTTGTATCTTGCAAGGATCTTTAAATCATTTTGTAGTTCTTTCCCAAGCCCTCTGATGTTACAAGTAAACATTTACTCTATATGGAGGAAAGAGAATTCTTTCTTTCACTTTTTTTCACTGTTTTTTAAAAAGATTACAAACTAATACAAACAAATATAAAGTGAAAAAAGAAGAAAGAAATCAAAGAAAAAGCTAATTGTGTTGTTGAGGGAAATAAAAGAAAGAAAGAAAATACTTTCAGCTTCTAATCTTCTTTACAGTAATTATAAGTACAATTAAAACTGTATCTCTTATTCTATAGTTACAACATAACTGTCTTCTTTTTATTCTTTCTGTTCTGTTTAATTATCAAAATCATAAATTATAAGTTCATTTTTTCCTGTTTCATACAAAAAATCCATAAAGGGTAAGAATTCTCTTCTCTTTCAGTGATTGGCTAATGTGTGTGAGAAATATGCTGAAACCCAGTTACTTTCCACATCCCTTTCCTGTTTAGAAATGGAACAATCTCTGAATGAAGATGAAGTTGAACACGTGAGATGAATTAAACTGGCCTGCTTTTTATTTTTCAGGAAGCTCATTTGTATGAAAGATGAGAACAGATTTTAAATAAAGATCTGGAGCGGCAGCCAAAACTGTTAGTATGTTGAGAGAACCAGTGCAATGTGGGCCACGTTTATTAAAAGCTGTATTTTGGCCAATCCTCTGAAATACTAAACAAAACCAACACTGAAATATATTTTGAAGGAAAACAAAGAGCAGCTGGTTCTCTTTGCTGGTATACATAGCTGGAGAAAATATTGGCAGTACATTTGATTACTAGAAAAAAACCAGCTATGCGCAAAGAAAGCCACAATATAGAATCAAATGTCTGAATTGATGTGTGTGCGTATTTGAACAAAACATCTGCAAAGGTTGGCCCAGGAAGCAAATGGGTTCTAGGTTAAGGAAACCGAGCCTCATAGGACATGGAACTCTACGTGACCATGACAAATTGAGATTTTCAAAAATGCGGTGGATGGGAGACAGAGAGCAAAAATTTCACTTTTTAATAGAAGATAATATATGTAGCTGAGGGTTAGGGTTAGGGTGGAGTCCTTAGTGCTATTACTTGATTGCTAACATTTCATTTACCCAACGAGGTAACATCATCAATGCTAGTAAATGTGGCATCTGCTCTCTGTTTATATATAGTAGATTGCCCTGACATGGATGTGGTTTTTAAAGTGGTGTGAGTGTGAGGAAATGAGCAGAGGCAGAATGTGGCTTCAGCTCTTCATTAGATCAGTGAGACACACAGTAAAAGGCTGCTGGCTGGCTTTCCTCTTTATATCTTTGAATGGGGTAAGCCAGTCAATCAGCGACAAGGGCTCTTCCCGCTTCGTCATGGGTGGCGAGAAGTGCGGACTGGAGTGGGAACCTCCTATTTCACTCCACAACAGTTTTTTTCTTTAGTAGTTTCTTGATTAGGGTATTGTTTTCTGCTTGTTTTTCTGGTATTAATCCAGCTTATCTGGGTGTTGACTACTGGAGAGATGTGTTCAGGTCTTTTGACTTCCTTCATAGAGTTTTTATTGTCTCTTTGAATAGTGTGTAAATATGGTAAATAGAAGAACATAGAAGAAGAATCAACTCAAAACAAGGACAGAGAAGCCCTCAAAAATCTAAAAAAAGATCAAACCATTTCTATCCTTCCAGAAGTCAAAGGCTGAACCACAGTTATGATCAGAGTTCTGGCACCTTTTTTCGACGGATTTTAAAAGTTTTAAAGTGCAACCAAACCTTGGATTACGAGTAACTTGATCTGTGATGTCTTGCATTATGAGCATAGTGGGGGGGGGCAGAACTCCAGAACTGGGAGCTGAGTGGCCAGTGGGGCAGTGCTGAGCGGCATGGGAAGCCCCAGAGCCCAGTTGAGCAGCGCAAATGCACCGAAGTGCACCATGTGTGAGTTCCGGCACCTTTGTTCTTACAAAAAAAGCACTGGCTATGATGGACAGAACACAATACATGCAAAAAGCCAAATAATTACTGGAGGACAGACCAACCTACATCCCAGTAAACCCAATACAGTTTCAAAAGAATCCTCAATGACCCTAACCAAGAAAAGTCAAATAACAAAAGGAGAACAGAGGCAGATGAAAAGCAGTGGACCTGTCCTGCCATGCTTCTATGGACACCAAAATTCCAAAACACAATCTATTCTTTCAGCCAATTGTATCATTACCAGGGACTTCACTATACAACATAGGGAAAGGATTTATAAAAAAATTATTTACATAGTTGGGTAATGAAACATTTGCAAGCAAACAGCCAGAGGGCACCAAGGACTCACCGTTTCAATTTCTTTCCTAGTCCCTCGCTGCAGGCATCTTTCTACCAATTGATCATTTTCTCACTGTTCAGAAGTAAGTAATAAAAGTATAATGGCGTGATTAAAGGCAGGGTTTATCTACATTCCATGGAACACTAAGATTACGTAAGAACTAGTTCTGTGAAAGACTACTGGCAGAAAAATTTTGTTCAAACAAAGTCAATTTTCTATTACTAGAGCTTTGTCACTTAATCTTTGGTTCTGGAATTATTATTCTTTTTTAAATGTTGGCAAGGCTACAGAGATAAAGTCATGAGTAGGGAAATTTCACCAGGATCTCTGTACTTTGGGTATTTCCATATGAGCATTTCCATATGTATCATTAACTCTAGGACTGTTGGATGAGATGCTACTAGCACTTTATACATATGTTACAATCAAAAAAAGTAGTAAAGTTGTAAGTGCTCTTTCCACTGGGAGAAAAGGACTTCTCCTTTTTCCTGTCCTTGTTTCCTAGGTTCACCTAAACCATTCAGTCTTGAATTCCAGCTGCATTTTAAAGTTAACCTCCTGGAACTTCATTGTACTGTTTAGGGCATTTCTCTCCCACTCCTCTCCTCTGGCTGCTATAGCAACATGCATCCTTGGTTACAGTACTGGGGAAAGCACCTGGTTGCAAAAATACTGACAATCCTTTCATCTTCAGGTGCTTTCTTATGCAATATAAAGAAGGGACAAGAAGACTTGGATGGTTCCTTTGTTGTTCTGACAAACCCCTATCCTTTACATAGCTTGCAGGACAGCAATAAATATGTGAAAAGGTGTTTTTTCTTTTATTTTCTGATTGATTAGGGGAGAATTGTTTGTCCAAGACCCAGGGCAAAGGATAGGGTACTAAATGTAATGACCCAGATACAATATGTCCTCTGGTCTGTTGGAAGGAGCACAGATCGTGGACAGTTAATGGACTGGCTGAAACTTTATATATTATTCTTGGGAAATCATGGAGAATTAGTGAAGCACCAGATGGCCAGAGGAGAACAAATGTTATTTGTATCATTAAAAATGGGAGGGGGAGGAGAAAGAAAGAAGATCTATTAAACTATAGGCATGTTGACTGATATCAATACCTGAAAAGTTTATAAAGGAGCTCATAAAGAAATGTCTGTAAAGCATCTTGTTTCCAAAGTGCTTTACAACTATTTATGAAGAGCTGTACATGATAATTACAGAACTTAGAATGGATTTGTCAAATATAAATTTTGCTAGGGAAGCGTTATTTCTTTTTTTAAAAATAATCCTTAAATCTGTTACTGTATATGAGGTTTGCGTGTCCAAGTCATTAAGCCATTTTAAAACTCTTTGTTTCAAATTATCTGCTTTTTTTTCTTGAATTCCTCGAATAACCAAATTATATCTCCTTGATTCTTCTT
>JANHFO010008122.1:26329-39029 GCA_032468095.1 Pareas carinatus | reverse complement strand
GAAGGAAGGAAGGAAGGAAGGAAGGAAGGAAGGAAGGAAGGAAGGAAGGAAGGAAGGAAGGAAGGAAGGAAGGGAGTTAGTTGCTGAGTAATGTTCTTCTGTTTCCAGCAGTTGCAGAACCTAGCAACCGGATGAGGGAGGGGCAGTCCTACAGTCAATCAATCCAGCTGGTCATCAATATCTGAAGACAACCTTCCTGCAACATAGAATGTCCATCCATTGCCCCAGGAAAATGTATTTTCAAGCTGGAACTTCTTGAATCAGCAGTGGACTGGCAATGAAGATGGAGGTTCATTGGGAGGGCATGTTCTTGAAAAACGGTACGAGACCACTCCTTGATCTGGGGCATGGAACAATGAGTTCCACCAACCTTATTCGTTGACAGGAAATTGGGAAAGGATTCTAGAGAACGTCCATTCCAATTCAAGTGTTGAATTGATTTAGCTAAAAAAACACCAGCATTTTGGAAGAAGTTAAATCATTTCTCTTTTTACAACTAGTTGTGAGGAATCATTTGGTGGTGCTCAACTACTTGTTTATGTGAGGCACGCTGCATGGTTAGATAAAATGAAAAAAGAAATTCTGTTTTCCTGAGCTTTGAAAACAATTATTGAAAGTAATACCTTCGGAGCTGCGTCAAAACAATCAGAACTAAAATAAATGGGTTGGGGGTTAAACTGATAAATAGTCTATTAATGCTGGATTCAATATCAGTATTTTGGGGAGGGGCAGGAAATATTCACATGTTTTGGGCATTTAATGTGCTATTAACCAAAGACCCTGCTTGTTTTTTAAAAAAGAATTTTATTAATTTTAAACAAAAATAAGAACAAACAAAAACCAAATGCTTCAATATTTCAATCAACATCAACCATCTGGGTGTACATTTTTTAACTTAAATATTTCTCTCATAATATCTGTCATCTATCAATATCAATAGGATATCCAAAATTTTGGCCCATGTTATCATAGTCTCTTTAACTTGTTCATCTTCCATTCTTCTATCTAATAGAACATTATAGATTTTCTTTATTAATTTCTCATCATTAGTTAATAATAATTCATCAAATTCTGTCGGGCCAGTTTCAAACTCTTCTGTTTTTGCATCATTATCATATCTACTTTTTAATTGTAGATATGACCACCATGTAAGCTTCATACCGTGATTTTCCAGTGTTAGTCTAGATTTCAGATTTCTCTCCACATCTAAAATATCTTTATATGTCCAGATCTTTTCCATATCAAACAAATTTGGATGTTCTTCCATAGTGGAAACCCACTCTAGGATTTTCATATATATATATATTGTTTAATATTCTCCCATACCTTATATAAAGCATTCCTCATATAATGAGTTTGAAAATATCTATGAATCTTATTCTTACCATACCATAAAAAAGAATGCCATTCTCACTGTAAATCATAACCCTTTAAACATAATGGAATCTTATTCCTTAACATTATTCATTCTTTAACCTATGTTAAGGCAGATGCCTAGTAGTATAAATTCCAATCTGGCAGACTCAAACCTCCTCTCTTCTTATTATCTTGTAGCAATTTCAACTTTATTTTTACTTTTCCCCCTTGCCGTACATATTTTGCTATCAGTGCAGTCAATTCATCAAAAAAATTCTTTCCCAGACTTATTGGTATCATTCAAAACAGAAATAATTTTTTAGTAAAATATTCATTTTCACTGTAGCAATTCTCCCTAACAATGATAACTGCAAATTTTTCCATCTTTCCAAAATAGACCTAATTCGAGTCAGCAATTTGTCATAGTTATCTTTTTTTAATGTCGAACATATAGCTGTTATATACAGTATATTCCTAAGTATTTTACCTTCTTTACCAATTGTAAATTCATGTTCTCTATTAGTTTTTTTCTTCAGTTTTTCTGTCATATTCTTAACAATAACTTTATTTTTCTCTCTATTAATTTTTAATCTTGCCACCTTCCCATATTCTTCTATTTTCTGTACCAGTTTTGGTATCATGACTGTTGGTTCTTCCACAATAAATACCAGATCATCTGCAAATGCCTGCAATTCGTATGTCTCATCTTCGACTTTCAATCCTCTAATATCTGCATCATTTCTCACATTTCTATTCAAAATTTCTAACATCAAGATAAATAGTAATGGAGATATCAGACAGCCTTGTCTCGTGCCTTTCTTTATCTCAAATTTCTCTGTTAATTCTCAATTAACTATTATCTTGGCTGATTGTTTATCATATATAGTCTTAATCATTTTTATAAAATTTCACTCCAAATTCATCATTTCCAGCTGTTGAAACAGGAACTGCCAGGAAAGGTTGTCAAACGCCTTTTGTGCTTCCAGAAAGACCAAAGCTAGTTGGCTCCCTGGATGCATTTCATAATATTCCAAGACATCCAATATTGTCCTTAAATTGTTCCTAATCTGTCTCTTAGGTAAAAATCCATTTTTGGTCTTCATGTATAAGATCCTTCAAAGTTATCTTTAATTTTTCTGTCATTATTGATGCAAAATTTTTGTAATCCACATTTAGCAAGGAAATTAGATGATAGTTCTTAATCTGAGTCAGATTCGTCTCTTCTTTTGGAATTAAAGCAATATTGACTTCCAGCCAGATTTTTGGAATTTTGTAATCCATCAATAAGCCATTGTAAAGTTCATTTAATGCAGGGTTTCCCAATCTTGACAACTTTAAGGTGGGTGGACTTCAACTCCCAGAATTTCCCAGGCAGCCTTAAAATTGTCAAGACTGGGAAACCCTGCTTTAACGATTCATTTCATGTCTCTTGCAATACTTGATATACTTCAGCTGGTAAACCAACAGGTCCTGGGGTCTTCCCATTTTTTTGCTTTTTTATCGTTTCCGTCAGTTTTATCAATTTTATTTCTTTATTCAACATTATTTGATGTTCTTCAGAAATTTGTGGTATTTGACTTTCCTACAAATATTGCTTTATTTTCTCTGAATCTATTTTTTCTTCATTATATAGCTTTGCATAGTAGTCTTACTATTTTTATCATCTGATCATTTCTCTTTTTTCATTGCTTAATTTATATATCAATTTCTCTTTTTTCATTGCTTAATTTATATATCCTTCTTTTTCTCTTTGTTTTTAAGTCTATATGATAACCATCATCCCAGTTTATTTGCATTTTCAAAAACATTTTGTTTAGCACTTTTTGTTTGTTGTGCCACTATTTCTGAGTCCAACAAGTTTAATTCATCTTTATTTATCTCCATTTGTCTTTTTAATCGTTTCTTATGTGGATCTTTTTGCAGTTTTAATTCCAAATTCTTAATCTCTTTCCTTAGAGTTGTGTATTTTTGTTGTCTTTTTCTATTCTTATCTGCCACATACGTAGTAACTAGTTCTCTAAAAACTGCTTTGGTTGTGCCCCATGTGTTTTGTAAAGATGTATCTTCCTTTTTGTTTTCTTTAAAGTAGCATTCCATCTCTTTTCTCGCAAAGTATATAAAGTTTTTATCTTGTAAAATAGAATTATCTAATCTCCATCTTAGTTTCTTTTTAATTCCTTTCTATTTTACTTTAATAGGATTATGATCAGTTCATGTGTTTATATCAATCGCTGCATCTTGCAATATAGTTCTCAACTCTGTAGTCATCCATATCATATCAATTCTTGACCATGATTGGTGTCTGTTTGAATAGAATGTAAATTGTCTCTTATCCAAATTTATCTCTCTCCATATGACTTTTAGGCCTATTTCCTCTATCATATTTGAACAAGTCTTTGGTAGAGACCTTCTTCCTTTTTTCTTTTTTTTGCTATTTCTATAGTCCACCTTTGCATCCATCACTGCATTAAAACCCCCAACTAGGCAGACATTATTATAGTCCAGTTCTATTAATTTATTATGCAGATTTCGATAAGAAATTTCTTGCCCTGTATTTGGTGCATACATGACTGCCATTTTTGCTGTATAAAGAGTTCTATCATCAAAATTCTTCCATTATCATCTTTGTAAATGAGTTTTGTCTTTATTTTATCTTTAATATATACTGCTATACTTTTTTCTTTTTATTCGCAGAGGTATAATATAATTGTTCAAGTTTAGGATGTTCTAGCTGTTTGTGATGTTGTTCTGTCACATGTGTTTCTTGTAAACAAATTATACCCGTATTTAATCTTAACAGTCTTTTAAATATTATATTCCTTTTCTTTGGTGAATTTAGTCCATTTATGTTTATTGAAACAATTCTGTTTTCATCTGCCATGATCTTGTTTTACTTTTTCCTCTGTCTTAAAATTCTTTCCGCTCTAGGTTCCTTTGGCTGTATTTTCTCTTCTGGAATTTCTTCTTCCTCAATTAGTTGTTTCAACTCTTGATCTCCAGCTCCAGCTTGTTCCTCTATTTGCTGCAGTTGACCGTCAGGTTCTTGCTCCATCTGCTCCTCATCTGATTGGGTTGAAAGATCTTGTTCAAAAAAGGATGTGTGGCATTGTAAAAAGTCTTCTGCTTTCATAATTGAATTTAAGTAGTATCTGATCTCATTCCAATAAAGGAGGACTCCTTCTGGCATAATTCACCTAAATCTTATATCTTTCTTTATCAACAGTTTGTCAAGAAATGATACCCTCTTCTACTGTCCCTGATTAGGGTCATCTACTCTTTCTTTGACCTCTGCAATTTCTTTCTGATTTTGTACAATCCATCCCTTTTGCTCATCCAACTTTTTATTGATCATTGCAAATTCTGCAGTTTGTTACTTCAGCAGCTTCTTCATATTTTGTTGAAGTGCCAAAAACATGTCTTGAGTATTTTTTCCATTTGAACTGTCATAACTTCTTGAGCCATAGGAATAGACCCTCGCCTTGGCACTATACTCATTTTGTAACACATTCTATGTTTAAGATTCGTTTCTCAGCCTCTGAAAATCCAAATGTTTACTTTGTAATTTCAAAACAATCCATAGCTGTTTTTCAAGGCAAAAGTTTCTATTTTTGCCACCAGATGCTTTTTTCAGTCCTTTGAGGCAAACAACAATGTTTACATTTATTCTTTTCTTTCTCATGTAAGTCTTTTAATAATAAGTAATAAAATATGGAAAAGTTTTTTTCTTTTTGAATTTAAAATGCATTTTAAAATTTATTTTCTTCTCTCTAGAACTTTTATTCTGTTTTAAAATCCTTTGTAGTAATTAAATCCTTCGGTTTAGTCGCCATTTCCTCCCCCCTTCTCTCTGGGAAACTTTCTCTTTCTTCTTAATCAGATAATAAAAGTCTTTTGAAGTAGTAAATCTGCTCACCAAGATAGTTGATTGCCGATCTCAGTGCTTTTTTGCGGTTTGTGTTTAAACCATCCAATTTTTTTTCCTCCACAGCTCGTCTGTGGCTGGATGCTGTACTTTGATAGTCAAGTTCGTAGATCATTCGAGGGGTTTTCTTCCTGAACCCAGGATGGTCGCCACTTTTCCTGGGCTTGCAGAACACTCCCTCTCTTCATTGCCTTTCCAGGGCATCTTTGGGCTTGGTACCAGGTTTGGAACCATCCCGATCCACTAACCTTCAAAACAGTTCAGCTCGGAGCTTTCTGAGCCTGCCGTTATTGCGCTGCGCCATCCGCCAGAAGACCAAGGACCCTGCTTGTAAAACTGCACAGCAGGCAACAAAAAAAACCCCTTAACCTCATTATCAAAGTTAGTTATTTACATGAAAAACAGTGTCTCATTTGCTGTTATTTCTGCAGATTTGAGAACTGTTCATAAAATGTTTCTGTTTCACATTAGCTTCAATGACTGTCAAAGGAAAATGTGCTTGGATAGATTTGTGAATTAAAGGAAGTTGTCCTATTTTTAAAAAAATATGGAAAAGAGACTGTGCAAGGCTTTAAAAAACAGTAGCTTTCAGATGAGATTGGTAAATCTGGCAGATATATTAAACTCCTAGAACACCCGAATCTGAAGCTTCTGGACAAAAACATCACTATCATTGCTTAACATAGCATAGTTCAAGTATATATTGTCAACATCAACTATGGATAAAGCAAGTTGGGGTTAAATGGGTCTATTTTCTCTTGCTGATTAAACTTTCAAATACGTGGTTCTTGAAAAATGCCCTTAAGGGGAAAAAAAGAATTGAATTTTAACTAGGCAGCTATAGGATAAGCAATATTTCTCAGATGTCATGGCTGAAGATTCCATTTATTTTCATGTATTTAAATAATTTATAGGACAACATATACATTATTTCTGGATGATGTACAAAGATTAAGACCCAACAATTATAACAATTACTCATGATGTCCCAGGTAATCACACCTTCTATTCATTAAACACATCATCCTCTACTATAGAGCTGGCTTAATAGCAGTAGCATTTAGACATATACCACCCCATGGCACCTTACAGCATTCTCTGGGAGGTTTACAATATAGAAATATTATTTGCACGTGCCCCCCCATCCAACAATCTGGGTCCTCATTTTACCAACCTCAGAAGGATGAAAGGCTGAGTCGACCTTGAGTCCCATCAGGATCCAACTCTGGACTGTGGACAGAATTTTGCCTGCAATACCGTACTTTAACCACTGCGCCACCAGTTAACCTCCTGGCCTGAGCACCTGGAAAAACAGCCAAGTCTTCACAGCCTTACAGAAGTCAAATAGGATCAAGGTCATTTACCTCTCAAGGGGATTGCTGTTTCTACCAGGCAGGCACTTGTACAGAGAAGGTATGATGTTTGAGATCTGCTGTGAGATCTGTACAACAGCGAAAAATTAAATATATATGGAAGTTGTAGTTTCTCTATCACTATACAATTTTAAACAGAGTCTTGACCACCATCTTTTAAGAAGAGCTTAATTAGTTTGTTGGGACATTGCAGAAAGATGGTTTAGGTATTTCCTATGGCCCCTTACAACTTCACAGTTCTAAGATTCTGGAAATACTGTAAGTCTGATGTAAATTTGAAACATTTTTCTAAGATTTACAAATGTTTTGTATCTTGTTACAATATATCACTCACTTTAAAATTTCATGGAAAATTATTGAAGGAGACAGCCCTTGAAGAAGGTATAATATGTTTATTAAAAAGAGGCATGGGTTGCAAAAGATTGGAAAACAATATTTTAGACTACTGTAGACTATAATATAGTTTGTGGACAGAAAAATGTTTTCTGTCTAGGGGACATTTTGGGGGCCAAAGACAAATCTGCATATTTTTGGTTTATTTTTCAGAGGCAGGTTGCAAGGATGGGGTCATATTTTGAACTCATCTTATACTTGACAGTCTGTGATGTAAATTCAAGGCAATCTGGAACCAAGGATTGAAGATAGGGATGAATGCATGCATATATAACCTTCTGGTTCATTGTACTGCAAGCACAAACTATCAACTATTTCTGATGGACAGGAATTGATATGAATACTGCCACTGAGAAAGCAGCATGATTGTCTGTGGAGACTTTTGAGCAGTTTGTGCTAGAATTGAGGAGTGCACAAAAGGGCCAAAGGGATTGTAACTTGAAGTCATTATTTGTGAAATAGCTGCCGACACATTCTATTGACTTCTGAGGTTAGTGAGCCCACTAGAAATATCAATCCTAGTACAGAGGGAAAAAATGGATTGATTCATGAGTGATGATGTTATCATCAAAGGACATGGCCTACACTCAATTCATTCAAACAGCTCAATCTTGTCATCTTGTCATCTTCCTAGCCACTTATTCCCAAATGACTCCAGTTAAAGAAAATCCATCTGCTGGAAATACATCATAACGTTCAGTATGACACCCACTGGAGCCAGAGCTAAGGTATTTAGAGTTTGTGAAAACAAACATTACTGATGTTTGCAGGAAGCTCCACAATATCCAAGTGCCTGCAGTAGATTACACATGTACATTTATGGATGTAAATCATTGCAGTGATACTCCTCAAGCAACAAGAGTTACGACCTGTGTGTGTGCGTGCTTTGGCTGACTGTCTGGACAAGCCCCTTCAATTTTATTGGGAATGTTTGTAGGACATTGTAGTCCAAAACATTTGGAGAGTATCAATTTAGGAGAGACCCATCTTGCAATTTACTGGTAAATATCCCATGATGATGATGGTGATGGCGTTACAATTTATTTCTACTACTAGCATTGTTATTACTGCCATTTATGTCTCCTATTGACAATTTAAATTGTACAGATTTACTGCTAAGCTTCAACACACACCCAGATTTTGACATATTACACGTATTTATTTATACTATACAGGAAATGGAGCTTAGGATACAATGCACTATATTGATTTTTCTCATCTGGCAAGAGCAGCCTAGGAGTAAGCAAGAACAGTAGTTTCATTGAACTTTTTCTCTTTGAAACAACAAAAAAGTTGCAACAATGGGGATGAATGTCTTATAGCAATAGCAATAGCAGTTAGACCTATATACCGCTTCACAGTGCTTTACAGCCCTCTCTAAGCAGTTTACAGAAATCAGCATATTGCCCCCAACAATCTAGGTCCTCATTTGACCGACCTCGGAAGGATGAAAGGCTGAGTCAACCTTGAGCTAGTGGAACTCGAACTGCTGAACTTACTGGCAGCTGACTGTTAACAGATGTAGAATGCAGTACTGCACTCTAATCACTGCACCACTACAACTCTATGTCTTGGTACACAGTGATATATGGTCACTAGATAGCAAGGATATTTCCAGTGATAAATACACATTATTTACAAAAAAACATCAATAAGCCAAATTTATTTAAAGATGTTTAAAGTGCAGTTATGTACTTTTTTCAGGGGAACCTTTGGTGGACAATGCAATGGTGAGGCAGCAGACTCGGGAGGCTCTTGAGCTGAACTGTCTGATAGCTGGTAGATTGGTTCGGTTCCATGCCTGGAGCCAAAATTAAAGTTGCCCTGGAAAGGCAACGAAAGGAGGGGATGTTTCGCAGTCCTGGGGGAGGTGGCGACCACCCTGGGACTGGGAAGGAACCCCTCAAAAGATCTACTATTCTGTGCTGCGGGCTTTGCATCATTTAGCCACAGATGAGCCTGAAGCAAAAATGGAAGTGGCTTGGAAAAAAGCCACAAAAAAGTCGGCAATCAACATCTAGTCACTTGGGTGAGTTTTTCAAAATCCTACCCCAAAAGACTATGTTACCTGATTAAAAGGAATTTTTAAAAAGTTAACACTCAAAAGAGGGGGGAAAATGGATTGCAATATGTGATGTATCTGTTTGTTATAATAAAAAAATATAAAAAAATTTAAAACCCCCCAACAAGTGCAGATATGTACTTTTTACTATCACTAGATGGCTCTGTCAGGACCCTGATGGGCAAACACATTTTAGTAAATGCTACAAGCTTTTATGAGGTACAGCTCGTTTTATTTGCTGTTGCTCATCATACAGTTGTGGTTCACAAAAACGTATGTAACAGTTATCAGATTTTGAGCTACCACAGACTAACATTGTTCTCCTCTACCTTGCCTAGATGGCTCTGTGGATCCTAAATTGTTTTTCTCTCCTGTATTAAATCAGAAAGCAAAAGCAGCCATTTTCAACATTGGCAATGATTGAGAATAGACTTAAGAGTTCATCTAACCTAATAAATACTGAAAGAACCTGGAGGCAGCTACAGACCATGTCTAGGGAGATTCTCAGGCAACCAGGTCATGGTTGTCTTAAAGGTGCTTTGGCAACTGGACTATGTCTTTTTTTCCCTTGAGCTTCTCATCCAGGAAGCTTCATCAGTTCTGTCTGACTGAGGGCAGAAATGGAAGAATTAGTTTTCAGAATCCTTCCATCCTCCTTCCCACCCACCCCCAGCCAGCCAGAACTGGTGAAGCTTCTTGGATTAGAAGCAAAATGTCTTCTTCCTCAAGGAAAAAAACATAGTCCAGTTGCCTTTTGAAAAAGCACCTTTGAGCTACAGACCATGTAAAGTATGTTCAGGAGATGAAAGAGGGCGATAATCAAGGGTAAAAGAGTTCATAGGCAAAGAAGAATGAAGGTTTCGACCTCAGCTATGTATTTTCTCTGATTTATGCTGTCGATTTACCATTGAATGATATAAATTAACCAAAGTTTTCCTCTTCTCTCGTGGTCTTTCGTAAGATAGTTGGGAAGAGCCTCACCACAGCCATCGTTATCATTGCACTCATGAATCTTTTTGGCGCAAAATCCACAGGTCAGGTTTTTAGTCTGCTCCAAGGTGAGAAAGAGACAGCTACTAGAAAGCAACAAAAATAATATTTATTTTTTTAAAAATAGCACCCAAATAATTGTCCTAGGCTTTTATTACCTTTATATTTGTATGCTCTTCATCTCAAGATGGTATTTGATTATGAAAAAAACTATGCAATTGTATAAATGATTCTGAATGTTTGAGTTATTAATGACTACTGATTTGTTTTCTGAGTATGAACTATTATTATGTAGGAAATAATGTCAGCCAGACAGTTTGACAGTTTGGTGGCAGTAAACATTCTAGGTAGCTTGATGCATTTTTATAGGTCAATGCAAAAGATTTCACAAATGACTATATTATAGGCACACATGGTTGGTAAAAGAATTGTGCTTGTTTCTGTGCTGTGGCTGATGGAATAACATTTCTGGAAAGTCTGATCTGACTCCATTTAAAATAGCAACCCATATTTATGAAGAATTTATCCAATCTTAGAATCTGGGTAAGGTTTGTTACACAAATTTGGATCTTAGCACTGAAGAGGCAACAGATTGCATCTATCTGCTCTACCCTCAAATCACTCGTCATGTCTTGACATACCTGGAAAACCTGGAAGTTAATGATGCAATTGAATGAAATGAAATGAGTTGTTAGTTATCCTTTTGCTCCTTGTGTCTTTGAAATCTGGCAACCGGAGTGTTTTCCTCTCCTGTACCATATATGTACCCAAACTATGGCAGCCAGCATAGTTAGAAAGATGGGTATTTTCAAGAAGAACAGGATTTGAAAATCAGGACTGCTGAGTTGATTTCTAAACAGAGAAAAATTCCACCATTTTATTTTAAATTGATCTTCATTATGACAATTAAAATGAATACAAATAAGCAATTCACTTATTTCCCTTTAATTTATATTGATCTTTTAGTACAAATAGAACAAATATATTCCAAGTGATCAAACATTATTTTGCTGTGTTTATTGTCCATCCAGGAGTAGAATTATTCTCCTGTTCCCAAAATGTCACTTGTGTCTGTACCCAGACTATCTAAAGAACCACCATCTCCTTTTATATAGGTCAGCTTATAATTTATGATCATGATTAGAAACTCTGCTACATGTTTCACTATCTAGTTGATGACATCTAAGTGGTTTTGGAAGTAGATCTAAAGAAGAACTAATCATCACGGTGCAGATAGGTTAGACATCAGATTTTCTTATGTAAGATACTGAAAGATACTGGAATGCTATGGGGATGAATGGTGCTGTTTTATTTGTATTTATGGACTGTGAACTGTCCTGAGTATTGTGATTATCTCTATTCCCCCTCTCCCTTCCCCCTCCCTCCCTCTCCCTTCCTCCCTCTCTCATCTATTTATCATCTCTATTTGTCATATTTATTTGTATATGTATATGCATAGTCTAATAAATAAATAATAAATAATATGAAGTGAATGCAAAGTGCACCAAAAGAAAAGGCGCATAATAGGAAAAAAATCAAAAATCTATACAAGTGTTGATTTGTAAATGTCAGGAACCTCTGAGCCAAAATGGAGGAGTAACGGAGCATGAAACTGGGGGGGAAAACCAGAAAGCATTTCAAACATGTACTAAAACAGAAATAATTAAAATTATAGAATAATTTGGGGACAAGGCATTATAGAAGAGCATATTTGGAAGAGGGTAGATTTGTCCGGTATATTAAAGATGTAGTAAAATCTCTGTTCAAATGGAACAGACTCCTCCACAGAATTGCCATGAGCTGTTCATATCAGTTCTCAAATGATATGCTATGATGTAGTCTCTCATATCCTTGCAGACCAGCAAGGAAGTCAGTCTAATATTGAGATGGAAAGTGAAAACAGAGAGGCATCTGAAAAACAACTGATGATAAAATGGTGGATCGTTTCCATTACCTTCAAGGAGGCTAGAAAAATAGATGGGGTCTGTTCTTCTTACGTTCTACCATCTAAAAAGATACAGTGTCGTTGGTTGAAGCAAGAATCCTTTTAGCAGAACATGATACCTATGGAATTCCTGCCAGAAAATGACTTTTTCCTAATGTAGCTTAAGCATATGTTCTATGCTGAATGAGTCTAGAACATAGAATAAGTAATAGGGTTGGAAAGGACCTTGGAGGTTTTCTAGTTCAGAGGTCTCCAACCTTGGTCCCTTTAAAGCTTGTGGACTTCAACTCCTAGAATTCCTCAGCGAAGTTGAAGTCCACGAGGGAGTTGAAGTTCATAAGCCTTAAAGGGACCAAGGTTGGAGATCTCTGTTCTAGTTCAACCCTTTACTCGAGCAAGAGATCTATACCATACCGGACAAACTCTTTTAGTGATCCCTGCTCTACTTCAGTGTTTCTCGCTTTTATGAAATATTTTAATTGACATATTTTCTGATACATTTCCTTGTGCATCAGCTGCTGGGCACCACAAGTGGAAAGTGGAATTTAAAGATTCAGCAAAGCAATAAACAAATGTATGAAGTATCATATTTTGGTAGGATGGGAGAAACAAAGAAGATGTGCTGATTCTGGTCTCTGACACCGGGAGAGAGGGGAGAG
>JANHFO010008122.1:0-16407 GCA_032468095.1 Pareas carinatus | reverse complement strand
CAAGTGAGACCTTGCCGAAACGTCGCCAAGAGACTTTCCACTCTACACGGGAAAAGACCCGAACACACCTGGACCTATATACCTGTATCTGTGAAAATCTATGAAAACATACATATGAATTTATATATATATTTGATATATATTTAGATATTTTGCTACTTACAATATCTTCTATTATTTCTTTGACTGCTGCTACTGCTAAAATAAATAAGAGAGGAACCAATGTTGTATACCGTCCTGTTGGAGAAACATCTGGGATTTGCTAAAACATAAAAAGAAAAGTGCATTTTAATATTAGTCGCATTAATTGTATGAAAATATATTCAATAAAATATGATATCAGCAGAATTCACTTAAATACTACTGAGGAAGATTTCTCAGATAGGTAACTAATAATTACAATAGTTATTTCGAGTAACTATTATCTACACTAGTTATGATTAACTGTTAATTAATAAACATTGTATATTTAAAATCACCAAAAATACATTCCAATACTAGTAGTAATTTGAGAGTTTTAGGCATTACTGATCCATCTGGAACTAAACTGTGAACTCAGGAAAAGTTTCATTGTCAGTTTATGATTTCAGGTAATTCGAATTCCTTTTAACTTAAATGATTTAAAAACCTGTCTGGCAATAAATCTGTATAAAGTATAGATGCCACTAATGGGCAATTACTTAAAAAAAAATTACCCCAGAATTTTTATTTATCCCAGAATAAAAATGTGTAATGTGAAAACGTGTTAAATTTAATCTCATCATCCTTGGAAGACAAACAAAGCCTGACATGATATCAAAGAAGTCACATAACTTTTTAACTGAGCTTACACTAGTCTTTTTCCTTGTTATATTATGTTCTATAAAAACACTGAACTCAAAGGAGTTGCCCAATTACAAAGTTCAGTCAGGAGGGTTAAATTCATTATGACAGCTACAATTTAGATAAGAAAATACAGGAGCTGGTCTTTCCTATACAACAAATGCTTACATCATAGACATCCTTTATTACGCCTATCATTATATATGGACAAGAACTGGTTAAGCAACTTTCCATTTAAAATTTAGCATAGCAATGCACGTGTTTTGGAAACTATTGCTTACATTCTTCACAAATGATTTGGAAAAGGTGCTCTGGACCTCACTTGAGTATAACATCTCTTTGTTAACCATTAAAGTAGGGTGAATACCTCCCCCCCCCCCGATTTCTGAGTGAGTCTGAAAAAAGATGATGCTTTAAAGGAATCAACTTGTTATAAACTAACTCAATTCCTAAACCATTTTTTCTGAACGTCATGCTATAACCTGGTAAATGTCAGAGTACGTTCCTTATAAGTACAGGTAGTCCTTTACTTACAAGTGTTCATTTAGTGACCATTCAAAGTTACGACGACACTGAAAAAACTGACCTATGATTGTTTTTCACACTCATGACTATTGCAGCATACTCAGGTGCCTGATCAAAATTCAGATATTTGGCAACTGACTCATATTTATGACAGCTTCAGTGTCCTAGGTTCATGTGTTCATCTTTTGCAACCTTCCGACAAGTAAAGTCAATGGAGAAATCAGATTCACATGACCACAATGTTACTAATTTAACAAGAGCAATGATTTGCTTAACAACTTAAGAACTGTCTCATTTAGCAACAGAAATTTTGGGCTCAATTGTGATCGTAAGTCGAGGACTACCTGCAGCTCTGCTTCTACAAGGTTCAAAACACTTCTTAGGAATCTTTTCATAAGAAAAGTTAGACAATATATTTGTCTGTTTGTTCAATTTCTATGGCTGCCCATCTCAGTCAATCTCTCTGAGTGGCTTACAATAATAAAAAAATACATTATAGTTAAAAATATTAAAAACATTTTAAAACAATAAAACTGTATAGTTTTAGGAAAAAAACCACCTCCCCCTAGTTTAAAATATTTTATCTGAACTTAAGTCATTGCATAATGAAAGTCTGCAATCACTGAAGACATTACAAACAACTTTATGATGTTATCTAACAATTAAATGTTAATGGAGGATAAAGGGAAGGAGAGAAGGAGCAAAGCACCTGCACACATTCTTACCTGAAGCAATGCAATGAAAAGAAAAAAGGCATTAGCAGCTCTCCTGAACTGGGAATACAGGAACCTAGGCAGGAATGTGATAACATTGTATTTTGCAGTGCTAAAAGAGAGGAATTAAAAATGAATGGAATTAAGGGAAAGAGATGAAAAACAGATAATATACGCAACCAGGGTTCACTAAGTATGATATACAGAGAATTATTCTAAGAGTTAATGAAAGATTTGTATGTCTAAATACATATAACCTCCGAGAGACTTGGAAACAAAACCGCAGCATTCTCATTAAATGTTAAATTATTTATTTTTGTTTCTTAATGCTTTGCAGTTTACTCCTGGGACCACAATTCAAAAATATAAGAAGAGTACAACAACTGAGTTGCGAAATTCCATGTGGATTTTCACAATTCTCAGATCAAAAGAATTGTGGCCACTCCCCAAATGATGCCCGCTTCCAGGATGACACCAAGCATCACAATCTTCCTCCTTCTTCTCCCTGCAAACCCTATTTCCTTCTAACCTGATAATGTTAAATGTCTGCAAGAAAACAGCCAAGCTCAGAGAGCATCAAGGACTCCACAATAACTTGTAACAAATCAGAGATATTCATGAGTGAAGTTTAGGGATATACATGACTAAAGGAAGTACAAGCACCACTCTTTCAGTGTGCACATAGTGATATCACAGACACAAAATAGGTCAGAGTTTATGTTGCAATGGCATAACAGTACTTTGGTTTTCAATGAGAATATATAAGTTAATTATACAAAACATTGGTTACAAATACCTGACATGATTGCTACAGAACTTAGAGAACTGTGGTTGATTGATGAATATAGTTCTCACTTCCTCTTGATCAGCTAACGAGGTCTTCTCTGAAACATCATCTGTCTTCTCATAACCTACAAAATATTAGATACTTAATATGTACATTTAAATATGGTGATTATTTAAATGGAAATCATTTTAAGTAGTGCAAAATGCAATAGTAGTATATACTATTGCATTTGTATTGGTAAAATTAGTATTTTTCATTCCTATTTAAGATTACATTTTTAAATCTTTCCCTGCTGTATTTGTGACATGCTAAGATAGTTTTTCCAGGTTCTAAAAGCATCTAAATTAAATATTTTGATCTGACAGAAAAATTACATTTCATGTACTTTAAACGTTACTTATTTATTATACAGTAGTTGCAGCCTGTTCCAAGCTTAGCATACTTTGGCCAGTGACTTACCTGTTGTTAAAGTTTTATATGGTTAAACCTTACAAATCCCAAAAGTTTACAGTAGCATAAGATGACAACAACAATAATGTGCAATTAAAATCAAAAATAAATGACGATATCTAAAATAATTAAAATAAAAAGTGTCAATTCTTTGTCATGGACAGCACCCGATATTAGGTAACATTAGTTCTCCAAAGCCTTGTAGAACAGTGGCCCCCAACCTTTTGGGCACCAGGGACCGGTTCCATGGAAAAAAGTCTTTCCATGGATTGGAGGGGGTGTGGTTTTGCATGCTGCATCTTGCAAATGTGGCTTGGCTGTTTGCACGGTCCAGTTACTGGCATGTTGCGGCCCAGTGCCAGTCAATGGAACGGGGGTTGGGGATCCCTGTTGTAGAATCATGGGTTCTTTTTATGGTATGTCCAGTCCTTGTCTTTCTACTTCCTTCCTCCTAGACACTTCCTTCTCTCTTCTAGCTGATTTTGGCTGCTTTAGTTCAAACACGAACACGCCTTCCTTCTTCTCTCTCCTCCATATCCTCAACTGTTTCACAGCACAGCTTTTGTAGGCAACTCTGCCTATTAAGGATGTAATGTCAGCTACTATGCTAGGAAGACTATTCCACAGGGTGGAGATGACCAAAGAGAACACTATGCTGAGCCATTAATTTAATATGTCATAATCAAGGATGCTCAACATTTTCAACTGAAATGAGCATGTTGAGTTGATTAGTTCTAGAGGGAGAGGTGGTTCTCCAATTACCTAGAAGCAAAGCTCTTAAGTACTTTAAAAGTTAAAACATTTTGCATCCATTAAGAAATCTGCTGTAAGCAAGCATAGTACTTGGAATATGATTGTGTCATGGGTATACTGTAACTGCTCTTGCCTGCCAGGTGTAGACAGTTACACATTACACAACTGTGGTTTCCAAGTAACCTTCAAAAGCAATCCCATGTACAGCACTTTGCAACAGTCTATTGTGATGTTGATGAGACTTTGTGTCACTATCACAAGGTTTTCTTGCTTCAGAAAAGAGTTACAGCTGGAGTAACAAGTTGGATAAAGGTCTCCCTAGTTATGCCCCCCCACCGTCTTTACCAAATAATAGTCCTGAGTCTAGAATGCTTGAATCACAGTCCTGCCTCAATATAAATGAACACTATAAATGGAACAGAGACACCAGATAGTTGTTGGGGAAACAGAATTCTGTTTTGTTAGAATTAAATTTCAGCTTTGTTTTATGCAGCTTTTGTCTAGCTTCCAAATGCTAGGTCAAGACTTCAGCCTATTGGTGACTTCTAGTTCTGCTTTCTTCTGAACGGGAAGAAGCAGCCAGGGCCTTCATTTCTAGATTTGGGGGGTCGTGAATGGTCCTAAGTCACCCCAGAGAGGTGACGGATGTTAGGTGGCGGCCAGCACATCTGTCTTCTCTGCTTTGACCTGTTCAGCGAGTCGAAGAAAGGACACTCAGCGCCATTAAGGAAAAAATGCAGGGACGCCAAAACTAACATCAAGGTGGAAGCAGCAAGAGAAAAAACCGAAAGGTTCCAGCAGGAGGAGGGGAAAAAAAAGGTACCTCCACATTGAAATTACTTTTTTGGGACATTTAAAAAAGAAAAAAAATCAAACACGAGACCCGAAGCAAGTTTTAAAGTGGCAATTCAGCAAGCAAGGGAACCCGATATTGGAGGAAGATGAAGGAGAAAAATACTGGCTTAAAAATGACTAACTGTATTAAAAGAAGTGATTATGAAGAGAGAAGACTTTTATCTGAATGGATTGGTGCTGTCTGATGGAGGAAACTAAAGGGCATTGCATTGTGACTAAAAACTTTTTTGTGGATTACAAAATGGCAGCTGCATTAAAAGAAAAATAAACGGAAAATAGAACTAATAAAAAGCTGATAATTTGGTGATAACAAGAATAAGAAAATAGGAAATAATTGGCTAAAACCTAAAAATTTAAAGACTGAAATACTGTCTCTTTATGTTATTTGAGTATAAAGGAAATATTGATGTATATGAAATTACTATAAGAAATGGAAACTTAAGACTTCCGGTGGCACCGCAGACGCTGCAAGACGGATCCCTCGAGTCTGCCAGCCCCACGATCGCATTAGCCGTTTTGACAGCCGAAAATCAACTGTCTGGGGGCTGGAAAGCCTTTCCCCTGGGAGAAGAGGGAACGGTGAGCAGCCAGATCTGGATAGAGCTCCTCTAGGGCCCCTGAATTTATTCCTGGGGCTGAAAGGGTGAGAGCTCCCCAGGAAGATCTGACAGAAGCTCCGCATCCGAGACGATTCTGCTAGAAGCAGAACAAAACATTGTGACCATCTCTGCACCAGATTTTTTAAACTATAGTATACTGGAACAGACGGAGCAATAGCAGGATTCCTGGCAAGTACTTTTTTTTTCTCGCAGAAAAGCATTTCAATGTAATTTGTGCTTTCTCAACTGCCAAACTCTACTAGACCAGGGAGTGCTGCTATTCTAAAAGTTTAATGAGGGACGCTTCCAGGCTGCAGTTGGTGAGATCCCCTGGTTCATTTTCTCTCCCACCTGATATCACCTTCAGGCAGGACAAATTGCCGCTGCTTACCATCCCTAACATGTTGTGGGACAGAACTGGAAGACTCCAAACATTTTTGATCCCTTCCATTAGTCAGTTTAATCAAGTTGATTGATCATCTGAGAGATCAATAGCCCTGTCTAAAATAAAATAATAAACAAACCCAAAATATGCCCTTTCAAACAGGGCACTGCTGGCATATAACGCTTCATCTCATTAGGTATGTTTGTAGCCTAGAGTTATTTTTTAAAAAATAATAAAATCAAGATAAAACATCTAAAACAAACAAATAATATAAATCCTGATATGGGATATTATTATTTCAAACAGGAAGATGAACAGTATCAAGCTGCATTGAGCCAGATGTTTAGATGAGTGAACCTCTGGATCTATATTAAGTTCTGTTTTATTCTGGCAGTCAGGTGGTTCTATTGTAGAATCAGGAAAACACCTGGTTCTTCTGATGGGACAGAGTGACTCAGTTGCTTCTTTCCATTTTGTCAATTATTCTGGGCCTAACAGTATTTCCTCACAGATACATTGAATAGTTTAATAACTAACCTTGGCTAAGTGGAAGATGGGGAAAGGCCGCCATTCTATTGCAAATTAGCCTTCCTATAGATCCCCAAGGGAAAAGGGAAATCAGTGAATAGACCCTGCAAGGAGAGGATAAACAGGTATTGGAAAAGTTTGGTAAAATCAATAATGTATAACAGCTTAATGCTAAAGGACTTCCTTTCATAGAAGACAGACAGCAATTTCAACCACCCGGACTCCAATTTTCAAGAAAGATATTCTGAGTGTACTTGGCTTGTAATAGAAATAACCAATTCATCCATTTCCTACCAGGCTGTACAAATATTCGGAATCAAAGAGCAAACTAGGAAGCAGAATGTGGGTGGGCATGCAGTGGGCGATGGCAGGAGATCCTTGCAAGCAACCCTCCCCAGTTTTCTCAAGAACTAGGCAGCTGTCCTCCATGCCTGCCATAACCATCTCAGGAAAAGAAATGTCTGGTCCAAAATGTTCCTCAGAGGTGCTGTATACTGGCCACATACACTCTGAATCACATTTTACTCTTTATGCCTGGAACCCTGCCCAGTTCTAATATAGTAATGGAGGTCAGTTTCATAAATATTTGATTCTTAAATCCAGTGTTGTTTTTGTCATAGAATGCACCGGAACACAGTTCTGGCACTTTTTTTTGCCTTAAATACAATACATTAAATTTATGTTAATATGTAATATATATTTTTTAAAATAAAAGATTAACAAGATGTGAGTTCCGGCACCTTTTTTCTTACCAAAACAGCACTGTTTAAACCCATTCATCGGCTTATGTTCAAGTTAAAGCTGCACTAATTTTTCCATGCATTTCCCCTTTCTCTTATGTATTTTTGCATGCAACGTTCTCCAATAGACACAGGGTTAATTTCAGTTTTTAAACTGAAGATTGTATCCCAAGATTTAGTGCGCAAAGCAAGCGATTGGACTTGTTAGGTCTCTTCCAACTGTACAACTCTAGGATTCAAACAGTAATCATTTGGAAAGTAGTGGTGACTGTACAAAGCATTGAAAAGATATGCTCTGCAAAGAGATGTTAATAAGAGTGGAAGGTTTGTCTAGGCTTTGAAGACTATTCTGGGTTGTCTGAATGACTCTGCATTTGCTCTTCAGTAACTGTATCCAGTGTACATATAGAGACAGAAATCAGATGAGACACTACAAGAGTCTGTACTCTTCTAAAAAAGTTAGGCAAATGTTTCCTCTGTCCAGTTGTGTCCAACTAAAAGGGGCAGTGCTTATCTTAATTTCCTAGATGAGGGAGCCAGTATTGTCCAAGATATTTCCATGTTTATGTGACTGTATGACGATAAAACGAGGTACATGGAATGCTGCTACCTTCCCACCAAAGTGGTACCTATTTATCTACTCGCAGTTGCATGCTTTCAACCTGCTAGGTTGGCAGGAGCTGGTGCAAGGATGGGAACTCATCCTATGAAGTGGCACTTTGGGTA
The DNA here is from genome assembly GCA_032468095.1 of Pareas carinatus. NCBI lineage: Eukaryota > Metazoa > Chordata > Lepidosauria > Squamata > Pareidae > Pareas > Pareas carinatus. Next base: position 8,524 of record JANHFO010008122.1, on the reverse strand, counting down.
TCAAACTGCTGACCTTCTGGTTGACAAGTTCACTATCTTAACCACTAGGCCACCATGTCCCTAGACCTTTATTAATGACTTGGATGAAAAAGTGCTAGATGGACAAACATTAGAGAAAGTGGCTTGGCCTTAAGTAAAAAAGACCTTTCTCAGAGCTCTGACTGACTCTGAGAAAGGTAGGGCCTGAGATTCTGCTGTTCTAATATTTCCAGTAAGAGCAAGCAACTGGAATGTTTTTGCTGCTCCTGGTCAGCCATGACAATGTAACACAGTTGGACATCTCCCTAGGTTTAAAGTGAAAGGAAGCTGCTGGAGATCTGCTTCCCACATCTGTGGACACAGGAAAGCTTAATCAGGGTGAATTGAATCATCCAGTAACAGTGATCTGGCATCCAACCAGAAATGACATCAACCTGCTCAGCACCTGTTATAAAAAAGGAAGTAAACAATTTGGAGGTGGGTAAGGGATCTCTTGAGAGGAGGAAGTGTGATGGCTGTGAACTTCCCTTCACAAGGTCAACGTTGAAGACTTTGAATTTGAGAACTTACGTCGCTGATGTTGTTGTTGTTGTTGGTTGTTGTTGTTTTAACCATTTAGTCATGTCTGACTCTTGGCAACTTTATAGGCAAATGTTCTCCATGCAACCTCTAGTAAGAACTTCTATTTGATTTGCTGGGATGAATTCCTTGTGTGTCCAGATACACATGGCCAATAAATTCCAGTTCTGAATCTGATGTCTGCAGAGAAGTTTTGACCTCAGATTTGGGCTCCTTTTTCAACTTAGCACAACCTCTAGTTCTGCTGACTAACCAGGGACAGGAGTTTAATTTCCAAAACAAAAAGAGGACCATTTCTGATTTGCATCAGAAGTTGGGAATGCATATGAGTCACTGCCATGTTCAGGCTTTAGCTACAGCCCTATTTTGTTTTCCCGCTAGTCAACATACAATGTCTGGAAATAAACAGTCTCTAAGAGTGACATTTATTCAAAAATCAGAATCTCAGCGTGGGTCTTAGGTAGTGCAACACCTAGAACAGCCTCATTCAGTGTATCCTTTGCTTTTGCTACCACAGCAAGAAAAGGTGCGAAGAGCAGTTACTCCGCTTCATATAACTAATGCTTGATATCTGTCCAGTCACCATTTCTGTTCTGTGGAACTGCATGGGTTGCTAAGCCTTTAACAGTTTTGGTATTAGCCTTGCTGAGAGCATGTATCTGGGCCAAATTATTAGGGTTATCGGTGACTCGGGCTGAGGTTCCCAACTTTTCTGGAGGAAATCCTCTGTATTTCTGAAGATTAATGCTGTTGCTTGATGTTTAGGAAATACAGCATTAAAAGCCTTCCTCCTGTCATATTAATCTGGCACTTTTAAGAGACTTGTGCTACAAAGAACAGTATAATAACAAGTATAACCGTATAATAAATTGTATAATGTAATTGTAACAGTATAATAACTGTAAGTTATAACAGACAATAATAGCTGCCTGGGGAATCCTGGGAGTTGAAGTCCATACATCTTAAAGTTGTCGAGGTTGACTGCTCTAAGGTGCTAAAGGCCTTCTGGAAAAAGTCAGATTCTAACCCTTCTTCAGAAAGCAGTGGGATCTCACACCCCTCAACCTTCTCATCCTAGTTCCAGGTTCTACCTCCTAGGGATTTTGGATTATTTCTTCTCATGGGCATTTTATTCTCCTCTTTATGAGTACCCAGCCACCCTTGTCTTCTTGCCTTGGGGATGCCTTCCAGGACCTGTTCCCTAGAGCCAGTTCTTTTCTTTTGGGGAAAGGGCTAGAAATTTCCTTTGAGGGTTGCTTTCCCCTCCCCCCCTCCAGTGAGAGAACAGAGGTAGGCAGGCCTGGGGGAAGGGTCCTTGAAGCCTCCTGGACTAAAAGACATAGTTCCCTATAAACCACTTTTACAGCTTTTTGTGTAGACCTTTTTCACTGTAGCACATACCCTCTTAGTTGGTTGGTTGGTTGGAAGGAACTCAACAATCCCAGGTCAGCTGAAATGAAAAGAAGGACCAGATACCGGTGGCCTCATAGCAGAATCAGTGGAGGAAATGTTGTCTTTATTTCCTTTTGCTACAACTAAGCAAGGATATTTACCTGCCAGGTTACTCAGCGGAATCACTACGGTACTCTGCTAGATTTAAACAGATCCTGAGTTTGAATGAATCCTGGGGCTATTGGCGAGATTGTTCTAAGGGAGGAGCAAGCCCAGGGGATTTTCAAAGTGTTGAGCTACAAAGCATATCACACAAATCAATGGACGGCTTGGCTTGGGGAATGACGGATGCTGTAGCCCACTGGGACAGTTTTTAGATACTTTGGCTTAACACAGACGTCAATGAAGATGGCTCTGGAGTGCCATTCCTCTTAGATCATAAGGGTGGACTTTTTTGGTTGCCTCTCTGCAGTAATCTAAGGGATGCCAAAGGGTTGTGTGATCTTCCACTTGAGGAGCTTTTGTCTTCTTTGGTCTTCTTTTCATGTATTAGCGTAGATAGGTTGGTCACTTAAGGCAGAAAATCTGCAGGAAGCATAATCAACACTTTCTGTGTTTTCAGCAACCTAGAAAGTTAACATGTTACTAGTTACTAGAGTGATTAAAATATCTGAGAAAGAGGGGGGGAGAAATATGCATATTCTTTTCCTTAACTATGGTTGACTAAATTAATGTTAAGCGGCTAAGGTTTACATAACACTTAATCATACTGGCTAGATTCACACAACATACAATATCATTAATTATCCAACTACACTTCAGATTATAGGTTGCGCAAATCCAGTTTCACACATGCTCTGTAAGGTTTTACGCTTTAATGTTTTCATTGTATTAGACAGTAAGGGCAATTCTTCCAGAACAAAGTAATCTCCCCCAATTGCACATTCAGAAGTCATGACTCTAAGCCCCCCACCCCATTACCTACCATTATATTTTGTATGTATTCAAGGAAGTTACCTGAGATAAAATCCCAGCAGCAGTGGAAGCTTTTTCTCTGAGAATGCCTCTATGCAAGGCCTTTCCACAATTTTAACCTCTAGGTCAGTGGTGGCTAACCTTTTAGGCACCGAGTGCCCAGACAAGTCGCAGCTAAATAGTCATGGCTCATGACATCATTGCCTGGTGCTGCTACTCTCTTTCTGAGCATGCACAGGGCCCTGTGATGTCAATGCCTGGCACCGCTACTCTCTTTCTGAGCATGCTCAGCTGTGGGGCAATGCTGAGGCAACTTGGCTTGCATGCCAACAGAGAGGGGTCTGCGTGTCCACTGTGGCACATGTACCATAGGTTTGCCATCACTGCTCTAGGTCATTGGCGATGTTCAAGTCATTTTATTTTTGTCAGAAGAAACCACAGTAAAACAGTTCTCTGTTATTGAAATGCTGTGATCTACAGAGCTTTTGAACTATCTATTTCCCCATTGGCAAAACATCTACCTCGCAATATCTCCTGGCTTTAGGTCTTTCAAGTAAATTTGGAATTTTGAAAAGATGTTATGTACAGTCTCCAAAATAGCTGCCATAATTGGTATTGATATTGCCAGTCAGAAAAGAATTAATCTGTTGAAGTTGCTCTCATGCCCTCCTCCATGTAACATTGCCTTTTTTTATGAGTAGGTGAGATCAATTCCGAATAAAGCACCAAGTGAGGTGTTTGAAGGCAAAATGATGCCCAGAGGTTCTATGTTGAAGATTCAGATGATGAACAGGAAAGCAAGGAATGGTCAAAGCGACCAAACTCTGATGAAAGTGGATTTAATTTACATAATTTGCATATCTGAATTTCAGAACTTAGCAGTCAGGGGACGTGATGGCTCAGCGATTAAAGATGATCAGCATACCAGCTGGAAAGCTGGCAGCCTGGGCTTGAGACCCAGGTGTCGCACAGTGGGTTGAACTTCCATACTTGTCCTGGCTCTTGCCCACCTAGTAATTTGAAAGCAGGCAAAGGCAAGTAGATTAATAGGTACCACTTAGGTGAGAAGGTAACAGGATTCCGTGCACCTTTGGCATATAGTCATACTGACCACATGTCCACAAAAATGTCTTTGAAGAATGCTGGCTTCCTCAGTCAAGAAACAGAGATGAGCAGCGCCCCCTAGAGTGGCCAGGGAAACCTTTACCTTTACCTATTAGCACCCTAGAAAATCTAGACATGTCAGCCAATTGTGGCGCAGAGATTCCCTTAAGTTTTCCCCGGAAGAACTTTTTCGAACCTTTGCAGAAGGAAGGGCATCGGGAACATCTTTTAACTGAGCTTCCCATTACTTGCTATGGCCAAAGGCAGAAAATCAAATAAGATGATGGAATATTCAGTTTTGCAAGGCCACTGGGAAATTCCTAAAATAGGACAATACTGTGGTTTGAAAGCCACATGGACAAAACTTTAAGGAAATCTAGGGTTACAGAATGAATTGCCCATAATATTTTATCCAGTTTTACATTTGGTCAAAGGAAGGCTGTCCTTTTGATGTTTCATTAAAACACTGTCCTTTAAACATTTTGTAGGCCTGGAACAATTAAGACTAATTTTGTATTCCATATACAGATATGGTTTTGGGGAGGCCCATTGTCAGACTACGAATTGAAATTGGTTGCAAGTGGTGCGGTGAATGTTTCCCAGGCTTTTTTGGAAGGAACAATTCACCAATATTTTTGTTTTTGCTTATTTAAAAAAAAAAGATCAAAGCTAACTTCTTACCAATGAACCAGATCAATATATTGATTTTTAAGATAAAAGCAGTTGCAAATGTAAAAGATAAAAATTAAAAGCATTAACAAAGTTGAATAGTGAAAAGCACCTGAGATTTAGAAGCCGAAGATGACATTGGTATCACAGTTATATATGCCAGTTCTGTGCCATCTGCAGTTTGATTGGATGAAGGAGAAACCTAAATTTAAGGGAAAATGATGCTATTTAATTTTGTTTGCCTGGTACTTCTCTTACTATCACAATACCAGTTGGAACATCATTATGCTGAGATTATCATCCCTGGCTACATAACAGGATAATATCACAATTGTATCATAACAAATGCTGTTTCATTTCTCATTATCCTCTCCTGCATTTATATTAATTATGTCTGTTTTGGAATGGATTCTCTTTTGGTGGGATAGGGTACCATCCTGTAGCACATCTTGAATAAAATTGCCTTTGTACCATAGAATTAAATGGCATTACTTCCATAGGTATTGTGATTATGTACATTATTGATTTTGGTGACAAACTTTAAGAAAGGAGATGCAAATGACCCATCAGAAGCATCCTCCAAAGGAATTCACACTCCAGTGGTGGGAATATCTGTTTCTTTGATAAGCTTGAATTGAATCCTAATCATAGAAAAGCTTGTAAGACCGACTACACAGAATTTTGAATCACTGAAGGAAATAAACGATTGAACGGTTAGAAGTGTTGAGTTTGATTGATGAAATACCATTTCATTTCCGCATAGGATATGGGGAAATAACTCAAAATACCCAGGTAGAAATGAAAAAGAATCACACACAGACCACCATGAAAGGAAAGTGTTTTCTTTAGGATGCTATTAAGTGGTATGACTCTTAAATAATGTACATCTCTTTATTTTGAACTGACAGTCTTGAGAAATTGTTTCTCTCTTCAGTGATTTCTTTTTAAGTCTGATAGTCTGATAAGTCTGTTGATTGATCTTAAAGTATGTCCAAAAAATGTGTTGCCTAGTTTAGACCTGCTAAAGCCCCTAGTCTGGGACTGAAAGGCAAAATGGAGCAGTTTGCTCTCTTCTGTACTCAAAAAAACCAGGCGTCTCATAAAAAAAAGCCTGAAGAACTTAAATTCCTAGATATCTACCAGCTAAGGAGTAAATTGAATTATTCTTCTCAACTCATCCCTAGTCAAAAATTTCCACGCTTATCTGCCAATATGGCCATGTTACTGAAAATTCTGTGAGCTTGAGTTTCAGAAAATCTGAAAGGCATTCATTTGGGAAATGCTAGATTAGATGATATCTCACTCCTTTTCAACCCTGTTATTTGATGAAATGGTTCAGACATGGTTTCTGGCGTCATCGATCCAGCACCGTATGCTGGTTAAGCTAGAATGTTTTACATCAACTTTATGAGCTGGGCCATGATGTTCAAAAATGATCCTCCATTAACCTGCTCAACTCCTGTCCTCCTCTTAAAGTCAATGTGGTTGGATGTATGCCTGCGAAGTTTGAGAAATTGCTTACCATAGATGGAATGATACCCTTCGAGCTTTTGGTAGCTGAAAAAAAAACCACAATAAAATTAGGGCATTGCTGCAACATTGCAGCAGCTTTGCAAAAAAAAGAAAAGAAAGTTAGCTGTATGGCTATCATTTCCTTCCTTCCATCCATTTTTATGATCTAACCAACTTTTTTATTTATCTCTCGGGAAATTACATTACAAATTATGGATTTAGGCAGCTGTTACTCAGATTCCTGTAATCAGAGGTAGGGATCAGAAAAACAACTCCTTAATTCATTCATTCAAAATTCATAGAATGTTGCAAAGGTTTTTAAAGATAAATATTGCGAAGAAACCAGAACTCTTTTATTGGGACTTACGGACAAGGATTTAGAAAAAGATCACTGCAGATTGAGTTTGTATATGATAACGGCAGCAAGATTCTAATATGCTCAATGATGAAAGAAGAACAGTGAAATTTATCACAGTGGAGGAATGGATAGTGAAAGTGTCAGAATTTGCCAAAGGTGACCTATTTGGTCAGAGAAAACAACAACAAAACCCTTTCTGAAAGTCTGGAAACCTTATATGGACTTTTTGCTGAAAACAAAACAACCCATATGATAATTTATGGATTCAAAGATATAGATTAAGCAAGGGGCTTGTGTCACATCTAAGATTATAAGATAATAATTATCTATTGAAGAGAAGGTTAGAAGTCATGATATTTAATAGCCCAAGTATCTTTTCTTTCATTTTTCTTACACTTTTTTCTTTCTTTTTTTTAAAAGAGGTCTTTATGTAAAATTCTTAATAATGTAATTTTTTTTAAAAAAAAAAGATGTTCCCCCGGTCCCCAAACATGGCTCACTCTTGACTTAGGAATGAAACAAACAAGATGTAAATGCTTTTGGTAAATTTCTCACCTTTTTTCTTCCTTAGCTTCCACATCAACAGTATAGTTCCAACTAAAATTAGCATCAGTACCCCAAGGACCGCTGGTAGCAGGATCATGAGATCAGGGTCACTGGTGAGACAGATATCAGGAAATATGTGAAATTGCTGGATTATATTCCCTTCTGGTTCTTTGCCGTATAGCTCTGGATGTTATTTAAATGAAGAAACTAGACTCATTCAGACTGGATGGCACTGGAAACTTCTATCTCTGAGTAATCCTCCTTGGAAGGACTATGCAGAGACTTTCTACAGAGGAAGTCTCTTAATTCTAAAGAGAAATGTTCATTTTGTCCCTATTTCCACTAAGAGCTAATCCCTTGGTGTGAAAACTCCATATAGGCTTTATTTCTAATCCTTACACAGCCAGTTTTTCCCCCCTGCCAATGTCCTCCATACAGAGGGCCAATTTAAAATAAGAAAAACAAACTTATCTACAAATGCTGGACTAGAGGTTCAGTATGAAAACGCTTCTGTGTACTATTTGTGTGCTGCATCATCATATATATATATTTTTGCACAGGCTGGATCTACAAATCTCAGACATATTGGAAACCACAAATTTTGCCTTATTCACTAGAACAGGACAGCAACCATTTTCTGAGGGCAAATATCTGCCTTTATCAACCTCCCTCCCATTGCAACACTGAAGTCTGCTTTCCTGACACAGTTTGAAAAGAGTCTGTTCCTCTTATGCTGCTTTGAGTTCTCCATTTTGGTTGCACTAACCCTAAAAACTCACAGGGGCAGAAATACTTGAGCAATAGCTTGATCTCTACAAGCCTTTGCGCTTTTGCTAAAATTATGCAGTAGCTAAAAGCTTTTTGCCTTGTGTAAGAGGTTGCCAGTATGAAACCCCAGAGAATTTTTTAATTACTATTTTTTTCCCTTTCAGTAGCTAGCTATAGTATCTTTCTCTAGCTACCAGTGGAAAGTTGCACCATTCCCTCAGCCTCCAGAGAAATGAGAGAGCGGCACAACCTGCAACATCCTTTCAAAAAAAACAAAAAACCTCAGCTAGCTATGAAAAAATTAGCTAGCTAGCTGAAGGAATGAAATTAGTGCATATGTATATATTATACAATTATTGTTATTGTTATTGTTTAAACTTATATACCGCTTAACAGTGCTTTGCAGCTCTCTCTAAGCGGTTTACACAGTCGGCATATTGCCCCCAACAATCTGACCAACCTCGGAAGGATGGAAGGGCTGAGTCGACCTTGAGCCAGTGAGAATCGAACTGCTGAACTTTTGATGGCTCATGGCAGATGGCAGTCAGCAGAAACAGCCTCCAGAGCTGCTTTTAACCATTGCACCACCCTGGCTCTATAATATGGGGGTGTGGTGGCTCAGCGGCTAAACCAGCTAAGAAT